>CM046836.1:9471003-9766003 GCA_025618425.1 Heliocidaris tuberculata | reverse complement strand
TTTTGATTTCTTCAAATTTAGTGTCAGCTTATTATGAACTAACCATTTTTCTGCCATCTACAGTCCCAGTTGCATATTGTTTCTTAATTCACCAACATCTTTTGCTCTAAACAGTAATATAGTATTATACTTTGTACTTTACAGTTAAGATCAGTATAAGCAAATAGTAAATCATTTAAGTAAATTAAGAACATCAGTGACCCCGTCATTGAGCCTACCGCACTGGTAACTGGGGCAAGTGATGATATGCGCTCATCTATTTTAGTTATTTGGACTCTATTTCCTAAAAAACACACACACACACACACACACACACGCACACACACACACACACACAAAACCTCAATTTTCAAAGCGCTGCTGCCTTTATACTGAAAGAAGAAAAGATGAATAATCGAGTTGAACAAAGTAGCTCATCAAAAGGATAATTTGAATAATTAGCGATACTTTGATGTGCTGATATCAAACTAAGTACTCGTACATAATTTGGTTTTATTAATCTATTTCACTGTCATTTTTCCAACTAAAATATGAATCATGATGTATATTCTATAATATGAATATCTAGTTTCATCTCGTCAATTCTCTTTCCCTTTAATTTTCTTGAAACTAAAATACACATAATATTGTCTTCAGCAATGTAATATTTTAGGAAAATGAATGGCTCCGGTTTATCAGTGCTATTTTCATATTTATTTTCCCCTATTAATGATGGAAAATCATAGTAAAAAAAGAAAACAAAAGATTGAAGTGTTCAGTTACAATGTACTAACTAATCATTGTTCCTTTGGACGATAACGATCACATTCTAAATTCACATTCACGATATCAAACAGGATAATAAATCGACCTGTGAAGATCTTGCAATGAAGTGTTTATAGCAGGTATTTAAAAGTTGATATTAGTTAGTACAAGTTGATCTTATTGATTGTTGCCATTTTATTTTTTTTTCGTCAGCAAAATTATAGACTTTTGGTCAGAACTCACTTCAGTTTGAAGTTTTAGAAAAGGTGATGGTGTCCGTGATATGCCATGCGCCGACAAACGTGAATTATCAGGAAGAGTCACGATGAATGCTCAGCTTAAAGCTCACAGACAGTCTCGGTAGCAAAAACAAGGCTGGCAAGAAACTTATCTAACATAGTCACATACTATTCTCCTTTTATCATAAGACACATGTACGAGATTATTTAACATTCCATTCACGATTTCGAACAAATTTTAGTGTAAATATCTGTAAGAAACGCTTGGTAACGGCTTTTCACTGCCTCACGCTAAGACCATATCCACCCGAAGGTTCCCCGCACAATAAAACCAGCGCTTCGCACTGTGTGCAGCGTATTCTATAACACACAGCAATCCCTATGTGCGTAATGTGTGTGGCCGTTGTTTGAATTTACATCCCCTCTTTTTTGGGCCAGGGATTTTTATTACTTTTCACCTCTCATTCGATAAATATTTCACTTGAGGAGGAAAAAACTTCACAGCATCTTAGTTATGTTAGTACCGTGCTGTTTATTAAGTAAAATCAAAGAAATCTCACGAAAAGTTTTTGAGAGCTTCCCAAAACTATCTTCTACCTTTAACATGCTAAATATTTTTCACAGTATTAAAATTGAGATGTTAAAAATCGTCGAAAGGAAGTTTCACAATAAATTTTGGTTTTAATTTGTACTAAACACAATATCAAAATGAGGTTAAGCTTCAGATTTCTTGAGATCGTGAAAGTGCCAAAGCGGGCTAGAAGATTTTCTTTTGTACAGGTGCGTTGATTGCCAAGATGTTAGTTTATTAGCCCATAGTTTTCCTGGATTTGATAGTGAGCTTTCTGGAACAGGTTGTATGCTGCCAGTGGTCTGCGATGGTAGCTGTAATGCAATTATTTTAGTCTGTGTGTGTCACTCGTCGTAGCCACTCGACAGGCATTGGAATGCTTCCTAACCGACATCGTATGATGCACACCATCACCTTCCTAAATGCACGAATCCTTCGGGCGTAGATGATTGGGTTGATACAGCCATTAAAGAACAGAAGAGCCATAAGCCAGGGCTCTGCGTTTGACCATGACGGGATGTATAAGCAGACGGAATAGGGGATAAAGCAAATGACGAAAGCAGCGAGTACCACCAATAGATTCTTGGTTACAACAATGGATTTTTGTTTAATTCTAGGTTTTGTCTTTTTCTTGAATGTATCATCTCTTCCAGGTTCACGTACACTTACGGATACATGAACTCCAGCTTGGCTCGTATTACAGGTTGGGCTGCATGCCTCACTTTCTATCTTCTCCAGAAATGAGGATGTCCGCAAAGCGGTCGCGTCATGAACACTTGTCTCTGGTGGGCCGTCGACCACCTTTTCGCTGTTTCTGATAGAAGTTCGGCATTCTTCGCTAGGTGAATGCTCTAGAGATGGGGTTGCCTGTAAAGTATCTTTAGAGGATCTGTCTGGTGGATTGACGATTGATTTTTCACTGGTTCTGGTAGATATTTCACTCTCACTCTGTGTCTTTGTAGAAGAAGTTTTTCTTAATCGCATTGTCGTTTCCTGTTGAGAAACAAAACTCCATATTTGTATGTAAACGGTTATAATAACTCCAAAATGACCGATGATCAAAATGCCCAAAACACACTCTCCCGCATATTCATAAAGGCTTCCGGTTATAAAAATTACAATGCTACAAGTGAAAGCAAGCAGCCAGGAAAACGCAATCATGATGCATACGTTGCGATTGCAGTATAGGTGTATGAATTTGGCATGGTTCTTAGTAATGAGGTACCAACTAGTAAACCCGATGAGTGCATGGGTCGTAAGGCTCACTCCAACGCAGATAAGAGCAACACTGGAAGTGATGGAAATTAACAAATCCGAGTACGACCAGACATTGAAGTTAAGTAAAGCTACTGCGTAGACAACCATGCATAGAGAAGTCAGGAGATCTGCACATGCGAGATTCATTACAAACCAGTTAGTAGTTGATCTAAGCTTGCGAGAGAGAACGATTGCGAGAATCACGAGGAAGTTACCGACAGTTCCCGTGATGCCGATCATGATGAAGACGACAGCGAGAAAGATTAGTTGGAAGATGTCCGTATCTTCATAGATATAGTCAAAAAAACTGTCTATGGATATGCTGGGTGAATTAGCTGTCATGGCGAGGGCTTTGTCATCTGCCATCTTTGTAAGGAATATACATAAAAACATAAACAACAAAAAACAAAACCAACCTAATAACCCAAAATAAAAAACCCCTTAAATCAGCAATAGTTTTCAACTTCAGTCTCATTTAAAGTGCGGGCCAAAACAGTGAATTTACTAACATTACGATGTGACGATGGAAGTGGACAAAGGAATAGCGTAGTTACTGTCTAAATTACACCGTTAGACCATAGTGTAGGACGGTTTATTTTTTAAACGTCCCTTTTAGAACGTCAATCGGTTGAACATGGTCATGATAGGGAAAGTAAGTTCATTTTTAAAGATTATTCATAAATCAAACTTAACAACCTTAAAAAAAGTCATCAAATATAATTTGGAAAACAAACGCCTGAAGCATTTTTGTGAGATAGATTTATAAAACTTAAATAAATAAGTTATTGTAGTTACAAGCAAAGAAGAAATAATTTCAAATTTTAAAATTTTTAAAGCTTTATTTCTGAATAGTAGTTCCACTGAACATAACAAAAAACACTTTAAAAAACTGCTTTTCAAGAAAGCCTTCACCACATTCACGTACGGATATAACAAATGAACCATTTAATACATTTGATACAGAATGATTCTAACACAGAACCACGCATTAGTAGAAATTTTTTTTTTTTTAATGCTAATGGAGATCCTAAACAATTACGGGGTTGACATGTCTTTCGTTCAGTATCATCTAAAGAAGGATATAAAGCGAATCAAAAGCATTCGTCGAAAAATAAAAAGGTAGATTAAAAGACCCTCTACCCACAATAAATGTAATTCAGTGCACTTAAATGATTTTAAAATTAAAATCGGCAACATTTTTGAACAGTGGCTGTGGACATTCTTGTTTGTTTTAAAGATAATAACCTAAGCTTTTGAAGACAAAGCATATAAACAGATATAAACATGTTACCATTGCGAACGCCAAATAACTGAGCCAGCAAAGGAGTCAAGGGGCAGTCAAGAAACATATAAACTCTAACCCAACTTACCTTGATTGGTTTCAAAGCAATTTCCTGTTTGGTGACTGATCAATCTGAAGATCGAGAAAGCTGACGTGGTCTTCTGAAACAACAAATACCAACTTTCATCAACGACTGCCAAATCTATCAGGAAAACAATATTCAAAAGACCAGGATAGGGGATACAACTATTTTATTCCAACTAATACAAGTCATTTGAGAGAGCTGAGCTGGATGCCCAGGTATTCTCAAATCACCAATAAGCATTGTTCGTAAACCGAAAGTTCTTTATTTCCTCTTGCAACATTGAATAATTAAAACGGTACTACTATTTTCTAAGTAATTTAAGTAATTGCACCAAGGGAAGCAATATGGCGGCTATCGCGCCCTCGGGGGGGGGGGGGATTTTGCAAATACATATTTTTTTTCTTCAAATTTACCTTTCACTTTGGGGATAAGGCGTGAGTTTTCTACTAAATGTACGCAGAACGTGATGACGTGGCATGGTGATCTCTACCAAAAAAGCCAATGAACTACTATTTCTTTCATATGCAGCAAAACGTTTGCATCAAATATCTACTGTAGTTCCTTATTTAAGGGTTTTGGGAAATCCCTTTTAAGCACTTCTTTCGGGTTGGCGTGACCTTAGAATAAATGTATCCAATAGTTTTCCCTGAGAGTAATTGACCTAGAACAGTTTCCTTTTAAAGCACAGAGCCACATCGATTCTGAGAAACGGAAATCAGTGCAAACTGAAAGAAAAAAAGGGAAATAACAGACGCTCTTCGATATTTATTTTTTCAGTTTCAGTATGGTAAAACAAATACATGCATCAAATACTTCATCTGTTTTCTGACTTTCGAAAGACTTAAATATCATTTCACAAATATTGAATTTTTAGCATTTTACGACCTCATGTGCCATTCCAGATGGGTTTTACCAGTCTGCATGAAGTTATTTTCAAAGACCTCCCCGCCCGTTTGAGGTACATGATATTCTTCCAAACTGACATTTAAAAAAAATATGAAAACTCACAATTTATTTTTAACCTTTAGGAGGTAATTGCTTTGAGACAGGTTCTTCACAGTGTAATCGCATGACCAGAACTCAAATTCATCTTTAACTCTTTTTAAACTTTCACTGCACTATGAATGCATGTACGACAACTGCAAATGTCTTTTACGTAGAGGTCGCACACCAGTAATTCCATCCAGTCTTTTTCACTTATTTCCGATCGACCCAAACCAAAGATGATTTTAAGTGTTGAAAAAAAAAATCACATAAAATCAATGATACATTTGTCTATTTTCTGAACAGTATGTGCATAAAGATGGATCATTAATGGTTCAGATCAGTCCCATATCAGTCCCACGAGAGAGCAGGAGTTGATCCCGAGGGGTTTTATGGGGATTTTATTGAAAGAAATACTGTGGCTTAGACTAGTTTTTTGGGTAGTCTAAGTTACAGCCCCTGTATAAAAATGATAATAAATCCACCCCTTCATATTTTCGGAAGGTTAAGGACATTGTATGAAATGGTCAAGGTACAATACTTAAATTGTACCATTATTAACACTTAATTTTTGTGATTTAAAAAGAAATATTTATAATGAGATTCTATAGAGGAGAAATTATCGGTTTGTCAACGATTTTCCATTATAAGCGAGCCTTATCGAAATCTGGAACGGAGCCTATAATCGGTTATTTTCATACTCTCTGAACATACAGAAGTAGACATCCACTCTTTGAAGAGTCATACTATAGATAACTTTATTTTGGAATGGCAATCCACTCTCAAAAAAGTGGAATCCACTCCAAACGAGTGGTTTAATTTACTCATTTGAGAGTGGATTCAACATGTTCAACCATTTTTAATGTGGATTTCCACTGCAAAATGAAGTGATCTATTATGACTCTTCAGAGAGTGGATATCCACTCCTGTATGTTTTTAGAGAGTATCACTGTATCATAAAATAAAGGGTACTGTTTATTGAAACAATATCAATTTCTTTCTATTTCATGAGTCTGAAACAATAGCACAATATCATGAACTTACATATATTATGATATTAAACGTGGGTAAATAGTGAAATATACGAAAAGTATATAATGCCGTGAAGAAATTACGTGTTAGATGTGCATATTCTGGTCCAGTAGTTAAATTTAGGTTCAAAATACTTTTTTTAATGCATTATACAAAATCGCATATACAGCTGTAAGATTTTCATTGTCAAATCATAAAATACTGAAAGAATCATATATGGAAGGAAATCTCAATTTCTGGCCTCGTATTCAATAAACTGCTCGACTGACAAGCCCCAACAACTTGTTGAGATATGATCTTTCGGGCATGTTAAAAAAATCAGAGCTCGAAAAATTCAGAAACCATCTCATAATGCCGACAATATGCATTTTCCCCAATCTATCTAGCTCCTTAACCTCGTGTATCACAATTTAAAATCTCATGAATCAACAAGCATAAAAGATATACGGAAAGGGGGGAGGGGGGAAAGGGATTAATGGGAATAAAATGTCTGCTGAAGGTGTTCCATTTAGTGGGAAAGTTTCATACTAATTTCTTTTCAAAACCCATTTAATAGGTCTTCATAAATAAAGAAAGAAAAACAACAACAACAACAACAAAACAACAAAAAACACCTACAAACACACACTAAACACACCCTATTAGGACACGATACGACACGACTCCACATTTCGCGTCCCTCCCCCCCCCCCCCTCCGATTCCACCACACACCACGCAAACACTCACCTAAAACACCACCTCACTCAACCCGCAAACATCCACCACACACGCGTTTCCTTATACATGAATATTTATTCGTTCATCTAGTTTTATAGTTTTGTATAATCTATGTGGTAATCGTGCCGTAATTTCATTTGATATACTCATGTATTTAGCGATTAAATTTGTTACAGTGATTTTCAATTAACCCATTGACAACAGTAACCGGGTCACCCCTGTATTACGCCAATGGGAATTAGATATTTCAGTAGTCAATGGGTTAATCCATATTTTATGTATATGCACATAAATCATGCATATGATTTACCTATTTCTACTCACTGTTCAGTGCGAGCCTTCAGTCATAAATCAACAAGCACATTATAAATCTGAAAAGGGGGAAGAAGACGTTTCGACAATTCGACTTCTGAGGATTATATGGGTACTTGGTAGGATGCTAAAGTCATTGGTTTGTTCAGCATCATGAGCGTCTGTAAAAAAGGCTCCTGGCTGGAAAGCTCTCAAGGGAGTGGAGAAGGCGCACACACATGAGGTGCGGACAAGCCTGGAATCGACGAACGGGGTAATTAGATATTTTGTACAGCTCTAAGAGATATCGTAGATGTATTAGGCGCTCTATATCTATCCATAATAATTAGGCCTTCGCGTTTAAAGAAGCTTTATGAGAAATGAAACATGTAGGGGATCTACACAGATTTCAAACCTATCTGCCTCGTTCTACGTAGCGGTTCGATGGGCATAGGAATTTTTGTTTGTCGACATCGTAGGATACACGCCATCACCTCCCTAAATACACGAATCATTCTGGTGTAGATGATGGGATTGATACAACTTTTAAAGAACAGAATGGCCAGAAGCCAAGGAAGTGTCCCTCGAGATGTCGGGACACAAATATTTACAGAATAAGGAATGAAGCAGATGACGAAAGCAAAGAGAATAACCAAAAGATTCTTGGTAACAGCAATAATTTTTCTATCAAATATGGGATCCATTTGTTCCTTGATGATATGCTTTTTTTCATTACGACATATTGACTCATGCATTAGATTCTGATACGCATTCCGAATTGGTCATAGTATTTACAGAATTATCCGATGAGTCATAATTCAGTCTTGCACTAATTCGGTTAGGTATTTTGCATTCATTGCTTTCATAAAGGCTCTGGAGAATGGGATACGTGAAAAGCGGTACAATTCTTGACCGAATGTCTATGTTGATCAACTTTCGCTCTATTGCTGGTTGTGTTCTGTATAATTGTAGGCCTTCTCTCACTCTGTATGTCTCCACCGCATGTTCTTTTCGGCTCCATTTTCTTTTTTGTTGTACTATAAATCTCCATATTTTCATGTAGACGGTTATAACAACTATAAAGTGCCCAAAGACCAAACATGCTATAGTAAAAACAACCTTATCTTCATCGAGCTTTGTCATCACGCAAAGTGCGATAACATTGAACAGTCAAGAGAACGCATTCATGATGGAAATATTCCGAGTGCTAAAAAACCTCTTTGATTTTGAATTGTCCTTTGTGATGAGGTACCAACTCCTGAAGCCGATGAATGTATGGGTTGTAAGGCTTTCTCCAATGCAGGTAGCACTGGCATAAACAAATCCTAAATATGGCCAGTTAAGTTGAAACCATCGAAGTGAAACCCAACCTTTCTGACCAAGCAAACGTATGAACTGATGAAATGGGACGGAATGCAAATGGATGTCAAGATATCTGCACATGCGAGATTCAGGACAAACCAGTAGAGAGTTGACCTCAGCTTGCGAGAGAGAACGATGGCCAGGATTACGATGGTGTTACCAATGATTCCTGTAACGCTTGATGATAAGGAGGATGATAGCCAGGATGACACGCTGGGAGGTATCTATATTTTCATGATTTTAGTAAGGATCGTCGTTAAAATGGCTGCTACTTGGTGGAGTCAGTGTTGACGTGGCAAAGGCGCTTTCATCAGCCATGTCTTTATACTGACTCAGATGGTAATACTTGTCTGGGAGAATGTACCAAAACAAAAACAAAGCATCACCACGATATATGAGCATTAATGACATATAAACAGGTTACAGTAAATAAGCATCAACCTGTCAACACAAGTTTACTGCAGGAAAAGGCTTTTATAGTTCCCAGTCGTAGCGTTCCAAATTGCCTGTAAACCTTAATGATGATGTCCTTTTCTTAATTCTGTTTCTCTTAGAAATCATTCTAAAGAAAATGATTAAGCTAGGGGGGGGGGGGGGGGAGCAATTAATGACCAAAGATGGTCATATCATTGTAACACATCAAGTCAAGTACCGCAGACAAAGCCATCAGTAATCAGCTGTCAAGTAGCTTTGTAGTTTGACAAAACGAAGTATTCACAGCAAAAGAAATGAAATACGCTTCTAGTCCTTTTCTCCCTTAGAAATGAATGTCAACCTAAAATATGATCAAATAGTCCCTTCGCTCAACTCTAGCCATTTAAAGTTTTACTTCACTATGAATGCCTTTACAACAACGCCATGAGCAGTGGCGTAGCTAGGATTTTTGAGGGGGGGGGGGGGGGGGGGGAGACGTAAAGGATCCAACTGTGTAGCTATGGTAGCCAGGATTTCATTTTAGGGGGAAGCCGGCGGTTGTGAGCACGCAAAGAATGCGAAATTGGTGATGAGCACGCAAAGCGTGCTCCCCAGGGAGATGGGTGTGGGGGGGGGGGGGGGTTATGACAAATTTGAGAGAAAGATAACGGCTCGTAGCACCTTTTTTAAGGCGGAAGGTTAGTTCGACGCCCGAACTGCTTTTCAATTATTTGGACGCAATACTGCACTGTATGTAACAGGGGTGGGTGCAGGGAGGGGGGGGGGGGGGTTCCCCTCCAGCGCGAAGCGCGAAAGCTCGGATGTTTTATAGCAAATTTGAGAGAAAGATAACGGCTCGTAGCACCTTTTTTAGGCGGAAAGTTCGACGCCCGCACTGCTTTTCAATTACTTGGACGCAATACTGCACTGTATGTAACAGGGGTGGGTGCAGGGATGGGGGAGTTCCCCCCTTCCCGCGCGAAGCGTGAAAGCTCTGACGTTTTAGCAAATGTGAGAGAAAGATAACCGTGCTCGTAGCAAACAGTGTTTTAGGCGGAAAGTCATATTTCGACGCCCTGACTTCTTTTCAATTATTTAGATCAATATTGCACTGTATGTGACAGGGGTTGGTGCAGGGAGGGGGAGTTATTTCCCCCTTCCCGCGGTCACGAAAACCACCTTTACCTTTACAATCAAGGCACATTTCTACAAGAAATATGTATATCAAATCCTCGTTACCCACCCTTCTTCTCCATTCCTTTTTTTTCATGTGATATCAGTACTAACAAGGCTCCCCCCCCCCCCGCTTCTAGCGCGAGAAAAAAAAAAGGAAAAAGAAAAAAGAAAATTTTAAAATGGACCAGAATGTCATGAGTAAAGTTAGCAAGACTAACATTATTTGAATCGGTTTGAAATTTTACGTAGGAAAGCTGTCCAAACCTTCCCCACCACCATGACCAATGTTCTTATTTAGGCCTAAAACCCTACGCAAACATTTCTGCTCAATAAAACTCATGTTTCTTTTGGAAATTATGGTCACTTTGGGTCAGAGTGGCCAAAAAGACCGAAGTTCGAGGTGGTTAAAACGGTTTTAATGCATGCGGTAAAATGATTCTTCTGGATCCATAACATATTTCCCAAAAGTGTTTGGGTGTCTAAACCCCTCCTTTACATTTTTCTGATTAAAAATTTGATCTGATTTCGGAAAAAAGAGGAATGATGTCGTTCGTCACTTTGGGGCAAAACATGCCAAAGGGTGACCATTATTACCAGAATGTCATGAGTGAGGTCATTTAGACTAACATTTCTGGAATCAGCGTAAACTTGTACATAGGATGATCTTCTTAAAAGGCAATCCAACCTTGGTAATGAGATGATTTGTGTGAAAGCAGAAAAATAAGAAAAACAGGATGGTGAAAGTTTGAAAGAAATCGGAACAAGGACTAAGAAAGAAATGGATGTTTGAAAAATGAGATCACTACATCTATGTGAATCTCAAATTGACAATTTGGTGAGTCAATTGTGACATTTTTGTGGACAACTCTCCCATTTGTCGTACACAGAAATATCATTAATTTGCGGTTTTCTTAGAGGTGCTTTTACCCTCGGGGCAGTACTCAAAATAGATTGGATATAGCATATTGTTATAAACCTTTAATTGTTTCAAAGCAACTTGTTGTTAAGGTTGGATTTCACTTTAAAGCTTCCCCATTTAAATTCTTAATTGGTGATGAAGCCATATGGAAAAACCTTGATGCTCATTCATTAACTCCGAGTGTGTAATGGAAATTATTCAAATGGTCAATGTGGGTCAAAAAGGCCAAAATGACCGAACTGGTCAAAATGAGTTAACTACATCTAGTTAATAGATTGTTCTGGAATTAAAATTAATTTTTAATTTAGTTTCGATACCCAAATCCACCTACAAAATATTCAAATTACAATATTTTTCTGATTACAGAAAGAAGGAATAATATCGTTGGTAATTTTTTAGACAAAAAGTGACCAGAATGTAATGAGTGAGGTCAATAAGACCATTTTTCGAATCAGCGTAAAATGTAATTAAAGGATGAGCTTTTCAGACCTTCCCCATCAAAATTTTTTTTATTTTTTTTTTTCCTTTTTTTTTTTTTTTTTTTTTTTGGGGGGGGGGGATAATAAGGAAGGCCGAATGGAAACTGTGCAGCTCACTTTTGGGGGGATTTTCTAGTAGAAATTATGCAAATGGTCACTGTAGGTCAAAGTGGCCAAAATGACCGAAATTGTAAAAATGGTTAATATACATCTGATTAAAAGATTGTTATGGAATCATCTCAAATTTTTAATCAGAATTGGATGCTAAAACTCACCTTCAAATAATTAAGATTAACAATCTGAACACGTTTTAGACAAAGAATTAATCATATCGTTGGTTATTTTTTAGCCCCAAAGTGCCCATTGTGACCAGAATATCATGACGGTCAAAACGGTATAATTTCATTCAATGAGTTAATTGTTCTGGTATCAGCTCACATTTCTACATTAAATTTGGAAGTCATAACCTACTCTTCAAATGATTCTGATTACACTTTGTATCAGATTTTGGACAAAAAAATGACTTAAATGGTCATTTTCGTGGCCATTATGACCACTCCATTGTTCTTGGGGTCAATAAGACTACCTTTTCTCGATCCAGGGCACATTTCTACGAAGGATAGGCCTATCATACCTCTTTCGCTGATAATACCAATTGAGATGATATCAAACCTCTGAACAAAAGTGACCAAAATAGTCTGGGGCCCAAAATGACCATGGAAATGTCGTGAATAGGGTCAATAAGACCTTCCCAAGCAAACATTGTGATTAAAGCCCCCTATCTCCTGGAGTCCCTTTTTAGCACGAAATTGATTAAAACCAGGGGCGGCGCTACAGGGGGGGGGGCAGAGGGGGCGACCGCCCCCCTATGATTTTTCAAGTAGTGAAAAAAGAAAAAAAAAGAAGAAAAGGAGGAAGAATAGGGAAGAAAAGGGAAGAAAGAAGAAAGAGGAGTATTAAAAAGAGAGGTCTTAATCATATAACTCTATATTACCCCTGTTATTTAATGGAGAAAAAATATGACGTCATCTTTAGGTCGTCTTGCCCCTTCTATCAAAATACCCTGGCGCCGCCCCTGATTAAAAGAAGAAAGAGGAGTATTAAAAAGAGAGGTCTTAATCATATTACTCTATATTACCCCTGTTATTTAATGGAGAAAAAATATGACGTCATCTTTAGGTCGTCTTGCCCCTCCTATCAAAATACCCTGGCGCCGCCCCTGATTAAAACCTTGCATATGTTTAATTGTAAGAAACCGATCGACTGTTAGAAAAATTACACATTTTAGGCATTATATCTGCGTTGAGCGTGCACTCCTCGAAATTTACAGTTTCGTATATTAAATGGTTACTCAACGGTTGCAGTATTACTGGTTGCAGAAGGAATTGCTATTATCTTCGAAGATTTATTAATGTGCTTTGCCGAATGTTTTTTCTTTCTTTCTCTCTTTTTTTTTTTTTTTTTGAATTATTTCCTATAAAAAAATATTACTCTTAGAAAAACCGGCCCTCAAGCAAAAATATCGGGCGGCCATGGAGAAAACTCCCCCAAATTCCCCATGGCCAGTTCTTAGTATGTGGCCAGTTATTACTTCTGCACCTGCACGATTCAGGACAAACCAGATGAGGGTTGACCTGAGCTTGTAAGAGAAAACCAAGGTTAGGATTACGATGCGGTCACCGATGATTCCTGTGATGCTGATTACAAGGAGAATAATAACGAGGATGACACTAGGAGATATCTAGATTTTGAGAAGAATCGTCGTTAAATTGGCTCCTACTTGGTGGGAAAGGCGTTTTTATCTGCCAAATTTCTTGATCGTGGTCCAGTAAGTAGCGAATCAAAAACGAAACACCGGCAAGAGATAAGGTCAGTTTCAGCTTAACCGACATGACATTCAGACCTATTTGGGGTTATTTAAGTTTGAAGCATACAGTAATTAAGAGTTCTAAAACATATCTGAGTAAGTGAATCAGACACAATTGACTATCAGGGACATACACAGCATATTTCACTTAATAGTTGAAGAGAAAATGGAATCTCTGTAACCTTTACGGACATGACGCAACAGATTGTATTTATTTTTTGTATTTTTTTGTATTTATTTATTCTCCGAAATTCACAATAAAAAACAAATGAGCATAGGAACATAAATAGCAAAATATACATAAACATACAAAACAAATATATCATACAAGGTAAAAGAAAAGAAGAACAAAGATAATGAAAATCGGAAGGACACCCAGTTCAGCTATGCCCATGGACATCACCGTTCTTCCATGGGGTCCAAGGTGATTATTTTATATTTATATAACAGGAACACGTAATTGGATTTTTGAAATAATTAACAGAATTCTTGCATACATTACATTAAGTTTAAGCCTTATCACATATCGAAAATGGTGGCATTTGGAATGCCAATCTTTTCAGGAGACATTTGTATTCTTCTACACTGACATAATTTTTTTTTTTTAAATAGCAAGCTCGAAATTATTTTTTAACTTAACTCACATTTACCACAAGTGAACCTGCCTATTTATCCAAGTTCCTCATCCTCTTTTCCTCTCTTTGTCTGTTCCTCTTACTCTCGTTATATTTGTATGGTAAGTGCAATTTTACATTCAGACGTGCCTCCATAATTTTATGCTTGAGAGGATTCACTCCTTCTTCCTTGTATTTCAGATTTATTTAAAGCATGCCTGTGTTACTCTGTAAACGCGTTATTATTCTCTCATCTCTGTTTTACTCCCTTTTCACCCCTTCTTTTTCCTGCATTCTCCTTTCCTTCTTCTCACACATAGACACACTCATTATCTTTCATTTTCCTCCTTCCTCCACCCTCATTCTCTCCATTCTCTTTTGTTTCCACACCGTCTTGCATTTCCACTTTACTTTCACACTTAGTTTTTCTTATGGGTTGATGCAATGGTCCTACCTCAACTCACTTATCAATTCTCTCTTATCAATAATTCGTTTCTCGTAATGATGCTTTATGAATTTAATATTACTGAACGACCCAATCGTGATTAAGTTATATAAGTTTCTGGACATGTAATATACAAGCAATTCTTTTAAACATGTCTGTTTTCAACATCACTTAATAGGACAATATCCGTGCATCATATTTTTTACTTACTGATATTTGATTATGTGCCCATATCTATGAAAAACATTGTTGTATATTGTTGTTATTGTATTCATTGTATGTTATGCACTACAGTATTATGTTAATATGATTGAAAACAATCAATAAAATCTGAAATTTGAATGTGAATATGATGTACAATGAGGAAAATTAATGGAATAAATATCTGATACTTTGAATTTCAATTTGATTTTTTTTCTACTAAAATATTAATCAATTTTATGTTTGTGGATAATGCAGACTTGATTTTTGGAAGTGATATATATTGCTTTGCATGATTTTACTGGGGTATATTCTTTTAGATATTCATATTTCTCATGCTTCCATTGCCCCTTCTCTCAGTTCTACTCTTTTTTAACCCTTTTCGTCACCACAAATACTTTTATGACAACCACATGTTCTCTGAAAAAAAAAAGCACTGTATATTGGAAATATTGTTAGGTGAAATGAATGGGATATTTATTATTTCTATTCCTTAAATAAAAATTCAGGACAACATTATGGGTGATCATGAATTTGAATTTACATAATAATAGGAAAACTGGGTGAAAGTGAATAAACAGAAAATCTTCAATGTAACAAATCTGTGCTACATTCGCATATTTTGAATTTATGTCACCATCGGGTTGCAAAACAGGTGGCCAACACTAGAAAAATTATATGTCCCATTAACTTTACCATGCCCAACTCCGGTAATGCTCTTCCTATTTCGCAGATGTTTTTGTTATAATTGGACAACATGTTACCTGAGTTAGGCACAGAATTGTCCTAGGTTAGTCAGACACATCCAAACTCTCGTCCTGGGCATTTGTTTGACCATGTATGTTTTTTTACATAATGTGTAAAAGTATGATAACTATTTACAATAAAATTTACAGTTTGATTAACGAAATTCAAATTTCTCTTCATTGATTCGATGTATGGAAAATGTGCAATTGATTATAATGATATTACTTACTGATTATTATCGTCGTGTATTCACACCCTTTCCTTATCTGCCATTTTCATGCATATCATTTTGACTATTTTAAACATGTTCAATAGTATTCTAAAATTCATTATTATATTACGTGGAACAAACTATGAAATACATGTATAATGAAATAGACATAACACATAATGATATATTTTTTTATATTACCCAGCAAAATATAATATTGTTTGTAAATGTATATATCATTTCATTCTTAATACATCGGTACTATTTTCAGTGGTATCTAATATGTTTTGTTATTATAAAATAAGGAATGAAATATAAAATGTAATGAAAAAGACTTCAACAAGAATGATACTATTGACAAACGATAAACATTATTCAGCAAGGTTATGAGCGGTAAACTCAGGCCCGAAAGCACTGGATAATTTTGTTTGTTTATGTATATCAATTCATTCTTCAATCGTTCTAGTTACATTTGTATATAAATATTATATATATAGTGATAATTTTTCTTACTATACCTTCCACTCTAAAGCAACTATGAGTGACCACCAGCGTTGTGTTCGAGGAACATTTCTCACAATAAAGACACTACGTGCACAATTTAGAAGTACGAATTTTCGCCCTTAGGGCTTTATCAAGTAAGATAATATTTTGAAATGAAACATGACATAATAGCATGTTATTTTTGTAAATGACTGCCAGGCTATTTTTCCCAACTGTCATCCATGTATGCCAAATCTAAAGAATCCTGAAAACTAAATTAATCCACTGTCTAAAGCCCCTTTCACACCGGGCCTGCGTAGAGTTGCGTAGTGCGGCGTACCGACTACGCCGAACTTACGTTGCCCTCCGCTGTGCCTACGCTGGCCGCCGTGGCAATATGCCGAGGGACGCAAAGGGGTACACGAGATGGAGGCAGAAAATTAAACATGTTTAATGTTTAATTACTTCCAGCGTAAAACACTGGAAGCAGAAAGTACGCTTTTTCACGCAAATCTACGCAACATTACGCAACTGTACGCCATGGCTACACAATAATACGCTACCTACGCCAATCCGACGAACAAATCCTTTGAGGCTGGCGTAGTGTTGCGTACTTTTGCTTAAGGGGCTTTCACACCGGACCTGTGTAGAGTTGCGTAGTGCCGCTAACCGACTACGCTGAGCTTACGCTGCCCTGCGCTGTGCCTACGCTGGCCTACGTGGCGATACGCCGAGGGACACTAAGGGGTACGCGAGATGGACGCAATAATTAAGCATGTTTATTTTTTCACGTACTTTCGGAGTAGAGCACTGGGCGCAGAGAGTGCGCAGTTTTTACGCAAGTCTACGCAACACTATGCAACATTACGCAACTGTACGCCATCGCTACACATGTAATACGCTACCTACGCCAGTCCGACGAAAAATCCTTTGGGGCTGGCGTAGTGTTGCGTACTTTTGCTTTAAGGGGCTTTCACACCGGGCCTGCGTAGAGTTGCGTAGTGCCGCGTACCGACTACGCTGAGCTTACGCTGCCCTGCGCTGTGCCTACTCTGGGTGCCATTGCATAAAGACTTACTATTATAGTAACTTTGCCATCTATGGTAACTACCATGGTAACGTTGCTCAAGAGCCAATCAAAATCCAGTATTCCATGAAAAGTTACTATAATAGCAAAGTTACTATAATAGTAAGTTTTATGCAACGGCACCCAGGCCTACGAGCGATACGCCGAGGGACACAAAGGGGTACGCGAGATGGACGCACAAATTATTTTGGCGTAGAGCACTGGGCGCAGAGAGTGCGCAGTTTTTACGCAAGTCTACGCAACACTATACACTACTGTACGCCATTCCTACGCAATAGTACGCTACCGTACGCCGACAAAAAATCCTTTGAGGCTGGCGTAGTGTTACGTATGTGTTACGTTACCATACGCCATGGTACGCCAGACTATGCATAACCTACGCAGGGACTACGCCGATCCTGCGCGTAATTTCGGCGTAATCGGTACGCCGCACAACGCAACTCTACGCAGGCCCGTTGTGAAAGCCCCTTTAGTGTGGGTTCAGCATAAGCAAACCTACTTACCCTTTACGTCAGACCTACGTATTCGTACGCAACTCTACACGTGTTATACGCAATTCTACGCGGAGGAGGTACGCAGTGGATATGGACAAGGTACGCAACTCTACGCCATCGTACGCCAGCCTATGCATAACCTACGCAGGGCCGGTGTGAAAGGGGCTTAAGTTTCAAACATGAAAATAAACATGAAAAATTTGAATTTAACCTTGAAGTTTATATCGTGCTAGTTTTTTAGTTTGTTTTGTTTCTCTTACAGAGTCAATTAAGAAAACAATTACGTCTCTTAGAGTTATGTAATTTACCTCTCTGAGCCTATTTAATCAAATCAGGTTATTGGTTTCCAACTAATTGATGCATTACACGTTTCCAAATAGTAAATGATCCTAACAAAAATCAAAACCAGGACCAAAGTATTATTGGTTCAAAACAAAATTTATACATGATGATACTCACAATATATTAAGTGTTTTTCGATTACCTGTACTATATTAAATTTTCTTTGAAAATCTTTATGAAACCCAAAATTATTTTAACCACCTTGCCAGCATGCAAATCTATTTCAACCTCGGTGGCACTGCTGAAAATCACATACACTGAAAAGCACTGCACACGGAAATGTGTATAATGGAACTACATATACAAGGGGCGTACAAATTTGATTCAAAGTTTTAAGCCATTTTTTAAAAGTCATATTTCGGACATGGTGGCATATGGAAAGTATTTCTTTTTCAAGGGACATTTCAATTATGATATTCTTCCACACTGACGTAAGTAGATTCAGCCAGCTCACAAATTATTTTTTCAACTCCGCCAGAACTCAACCTTCTATTTAATCTACTAAGGGTGTCTTTATAGCTGTATTGCGAAACCAGAATCACGTTTTGAAACACGGTTATGAACACAGGTTTGAAACGCTGTTTCACGGAACCGGGTTTAATGGTTCTTTCCTCCAGTCAAATTCGGGCTCCGCCGCTAGATTCGCACACCGCACTGAATAAGTTTTGAACCCGTGTTTCTGAAGAAAAAAAAATCAATCATACATTTGATCAACTATTCACAATAACATGGACAGTTTAACAACGCATTACTGATGCGATACATATTCTGAAAACGTCCAAGTGATTATTGTGACACACTAGTTACACACTTGTGTATAAACACCGTTTTTCCTTTATCTACCATTTTCCTGTATATCATTAGCATAGATTGGTACTATTTTCAGTGGTATTCCAACATGTATTACTATATCATACGGAATAAAATATGAAATATATTGAAATAGACAAGAACAATCACGATATTGTCGATAATACTCAGCAAAATATAATTCTCTTTGTACATGTCTATATTATTTCATTCTTGATACATTGTATTTCGGTACTATTTTCGGTAATATCTTATTGCTTATTGTTACAAAATGTGGATTGAAATACAAAATGTAAAGAAATAGACATGAAAAAGAATGATTTCAATGACAAACGTAATAGTATTCATACTGTCATTTATTGAGATATTTGATATCCTTCTCTTTTTTATTAAATCAAATTAGTTTGACTCATATTACACTATTTAGTTTCCTGGTTCCACTATTGTTACTCACTTCCTGGTAAGCAAACGAGAAATCTGAATAGGGTAAAGAAAAATGAAAGTCGACAACGGTGTCCTAGGATTAATAGGGGGAAAAGTCTGCTGAAGGCGCTCCACAATATTGGAACGTTTTATATTGATTTATATTATAAAAATACGCCTTTGCATATAGAGAATCTTGACGAGAAAAAAATAAAACATATATTTGAGGGAGCTATACAAACTTCATTTTAACCACCTGTGTGCCTAATTCTCCGAAGACACTCGACTGGCATGGGAATGCTTCCTAGTCGACATCGTATGATACACACCATCACCTACCTAAATATACGAATCCTTCTGGCGTAGATGATGGGATTGATGCAGCTATTAAATAACAATAGGGCCATAAGCCAAGGAAGAGCACTGTCAGATGCCGGTAAATATAGGCTGAGAACATAGGGGATGAAGCAGATGACGAAAGCAAAGAGGATCACTAATAGATTTTTGGTAACAGCAACAAGTTTAGGATCAGTCTGTCTCTTGGGTGCGTGCTCCGTTTCATTTTCACAGACATGTACAGATACGTCTGCTGTACTTGTTTCGGAAGTTTGTCCACTTTCAGTGCTTGTTATCTGCCCCACCATGCCCACAGATGGAGAAATCTCCAAAGCGGAAGCACCTGTGACACTATTCCCGAGTTCTTCATGGACAGAACTGTCTCCTTCTTTAATAGCATCAATCTTGTCGCTGGATCTTGTACACATTAAAACCTCCTTCTGTGTCTTTACGTGCTTAATATTAAAATTTTCAGTTGCCTTCAATTCCTTTCCTCTAAAGGCCACGAATCTCCATATTTTTGTGTAGGCGATCGCAATAAGTACAAAATGTCCCAAGATCCAAACGGCTATAACAATTTTTAACTTGTAAAGATGTTCAAAGTCAATCTGGGAAATAATTAAGATGAGTGTAATTAAAGGTATCAACCAAGCGAAAGCAATCATGATGGAGATATTTCGAGTGCAGAAGCGCTTCCTGGATTTTACATGGTTCTTGGTGATGAGATACCAGCTCGTGAAGGCGATGAGCGCATGGGTCGTAAGGCTTACTCCAACGCAGAACCAAATGGCACCAGAAACAACAATATTCAACCTTTCTGAGTAGAATCCGTCAACCAGACCTATCCAAAAAGCAGCACTGTAAATCATGCACACAGATGTTATAATATCTGCACATGCGAGATTCAGGACAAACCAGTTGATGGTTGACCTGAGCTTACGAGAGAGAACGATTGCGATAATTACGAGGGAGTTACCGATGATTCCTGTGATGGCGATGAAGAGGAAAATGATACCGGGGGTGGCCTCTGTCCAATTGAAATCAAGAACAATGGACTTGGAAAGAGTGCTACTTGGTTGAGTAGAAGTGAACGTTGCAAGGGTGCTGCTATCTTCCATGATGAGATGGTGATTCAAGTAGAAGCATGTCTGGGGGAAAATTACCAAAGCAAAAACAAATTGCTATTAAGATAAAGGAGTAATGATTGTCACAATGTGACTTGAATTCAGCCTTAGCAATTATTTAGCCAGGGACATACATGCACTTAATAGGGGACATGAATTCTATTAGGACAAGCTAGGGTGCACTCCATGAATAGTGAACAATGTTATTCAGGTGTAATAGGCATTGGTGCTTTAGCTAGGAATGTGTGCATGAGGGTGTGCAAGAGATTCACTGAGCTTGGGTGGAGTCAGTTGCCCACAAGATCTGGTCAAGACAGGACCATGCTGTGCTTGTGAGAGGAGTAGTTTGAAAAAGCTAGGATGCGCTGCAAATTTAGTGGCATCTTCATGTTTCCAGGCATCCAGGCCGGGAGAAGGCTCCTCGCAACTCACCTCTAATTAGAAGATTATGTAAGTATTAAAATAATATGATTTTTCTTTAAAATAAATCCTTGATTTTTGAGTTAGTTTTGTAAAGAAAGTCTGACCAATAACATTTCAAGATATTTTCCTCAGAGAAAGAAACAATGTCATTGAAAATATTACATCTATACTGAACTATTTAGTTTGAAGAAATGGATAAGAAGAGGGTATACATTTTTATTTAATTTTATGTGTAATTTTACAAAGAGAATAATCAAGTTTCTTGATAAATCATAGGAGAAATCAGTTCAAGTTTTTGGAGGTTTTGTCTTTGAAAATGGAAAATAAGAATAATGTTTATTAATGCATTATTGTTATATGTTCTTGTTTGTTGGAAGAATGCATGTTTATTTGTGATAATCATGATAATTGTATAATTTCATATCAGGATGAAGATAGATTCATTGATTTGTAGAATCAAGATTCAGTTACATTGTAATTTATTTCAGTGAAATATATCCAGGAAGGAATAGAGGATCAGTTGTGCATTATGATCTATTTTTAAATCATTTCCATAAAAGAAATTGGAATGAATATTTTGTATCTATAAAAATATGTATATATATTCCTTTAATATAGAGATAGGGATATTAGGCAGTTGCCATGAAATTGTTCTGTTGTGTAATATTTTAACAGCTGTCTACATGGATGAGCTGGGGTCTTGCTCTTGTTCTTGCTCTTCCTCCTCCTTTGATGACGGTTGTTAACTAGTGTGACTACGATTAGAGACATCGAGCCATGGTCTTCAGCATTGTAGCCATCTAGCGACTCAGAGAGATTAGTCTTCTTCATCGCGATAGTCGGCTATTTTGTAGAACGACATGGGCGTGGCATCGTCGACGTCGCAGTTGTTCATCAGAATATCGCACCCTGGAGTCGAAGTCGATCATACCCAATGAACTTATGAACAGTTCAACACAGTTCGACAGTTGCGATAAGTATGGGCAGCCCATTTTGTTCCACAAAATAATATGCTAGCAATTCGTGGACATTTTCAGTTATGGCTCTTAGAGAAGATTAGTTTTGTCCCGGGCATCGTAGTTAATGTTATGTATAATTATGTTTAATAGTGTTATGAGTCTAATTCTATTGCATGCTGTTTATCATTAATTGCTTGTTAGTCTTTTGAGCGCTAATGCTATTAATGATTTCATAAATGATGTAAATAATTGAATGCTAGTAGAGGAATTTCCTTATTCATGGTCATTTAGATAAAAGAAATCATTATTGACTTTCAGATAAAGCAAGTGGATTTTTTTTCAGAATGTTTGAATATTTTGGAATTTAACCTGGAAAACCCTCATGGTAAGGTAAACCATTAATTACAAGTTTGGAATCATTGATAATTCAATATATTTGAACAAAAGATGTATTAATTATTTGACTCTCACATTGATTATAAATGTAAATGATCATTTCACATGTGATATTGATTATTGATACATATATGGAAGAAAGAAATTTGATACAGTAATAAAGATAACATCAATTTAATCTTTAAATTCAATGTTATTATTGTGTAATCTCTTGTTGTGAACAAATTACTACTCAGCAGAATTGTACTTATCGTCAGACACATCAAATTCAGTGATTAGATCTGACAATGATGACTACACTCTTAAAACAATTGGGCAAACAATTTTCCAATTTTTAACCAAAACTGGGCAACATACTGACCTGTAAACTGTTGGTTAAAATTTACCTAACTGAATGGGTAATAAATACTCTGTGGTTGGGCAGATTCAGTTGCCCGATCTTTTACCCTTTTCATCCAAACTATGTAAAAAGAAAAAAAACACACAGATGTATCGTGAATATTCTTTCAAACCTGTCTAGCAAATGTCCTTACGGGTCTTAACCAAACCTATCCTATCCTATCCTAACCTATCCTATTCTATACCTATCTTATCCAGCTAGTGTGTGTGTGTAATTGGATTTTTACAGACGTGTATCAATCAGATATGATTATTTACGTCTGGGGACCGACCTTTAATGTCACCATCCGAAAGACGTGACTCAGTCTCGAACCTGGGTCCGCTGAATCAGTTTATAACTTCCAATGTTAGCTGGATTACAGGCGCACGCCACAACGCCCAGCTATATAGTAAATCAATATTATGTACCCCTTATAACTTATGATGCGTTTGGCGACAGTTCGTAAATCTGGCCACCCCAAACCATACGCAAATAAAAAGTCATGAATGTTCATATTTTAATTTACCAACTATGTGGTAAAGTTTACTATTGGTTTAGTACATCCGATATATCCTTCTCAAGTGTTTTTACCCTGTACTTAGACAAAGTCGCTAATTGTTGGACAAAAATTTCTTCTAACTTCGATTCGCTCATGTTTTACGTTTTATGGCATAACTGCATGGGTTGGAAAAAATAACTGAATTTGTCCGACACTGATTAACGCAATGAAAATATTACACAATATCTAGTTATAATAAAAAACATTTACTTCCCAACAAGAAAATTTTGTCAACGTTTAAGTGTGTGTGTTTTTTTAAAATTACTCTGTAACAGCCCCCCCCCCCCTAGCCGCCTAGCAATATTAATTTTACCAACCAGTAATTGCCCGATTAATTTTACCAAATTATAGGGAAGAATTGGAAGAAATTGTACAACTAGTCGGTTATTAACCCAACGATGTTTTAACAAGTATTGATGGTAAATATCTACCTGCCAGTTATGTAAAGTATACTGCTACAAATTGGTCTAGCCCTATGGTGCTGAAATGTAGGATTGGGCGGTTTTTTTTTTACCAACTGCATTAGTTAACTTACTTAATTTACCAAATATTTCAAGAGTGCGATGAACTGGTTAAAATAGCCTAGAATTAGACAATTCTTTAACCAACCAGTAGTTTTATTACCCAACTTGGATTACCCAATGTTTTAGCATGTTGATATTTGTATCTAATGTCCGACTGACGACAGACCGACCGACTTATCTTCATCCAATATCTGGGCATTTTTTTGACCCTACATCAGATTCGGTAAAATTTCTCCTTCATCATTTGGTAATTTTTTTAGACCAACAATTCCTTGCCCTACAAACTTTACCCAATTTGATAAAAGAAGTTTTGAAATTGGGCATATTTTTTTCCAGCCCTAATTAATCAAGTACTGTATGTAAATATATGCCCAATCATTAGGTAAAGATAATTACCACAAATTGGTTAAGCTTGCTTGAGGTGAATTGGTTGAAAATAGATCAGAAATTCGTGATTTTTTAACCAACTAGTTGTTGCCCAACTTAATTTTCCCAACATTTTTAAAGTGTACTATATCCTTGAAATAATAAATGAAGACTCCTTTTTGGGGGGAGCCATTCCATTTGCCTTTAATTAATTTCCTTCACTCCGAAATCACTCCTCAAAAATATGTTGGGAACATTGTGATATTTTCATAACATTTAGCTTCAAAAGTACAAACAACTATCCAAGATTTTCTGGCATCATGTTGTATAACTTACAGTATTCAAAGTCAAGAGCGATCCCCTGCCAAGTGACGAAGTGACTCGGCCAATCGAAAATTGTGGAGACTACGAAATAACAGCCCTTCCAGTTCTTTTGTTATCACAAACTATTGCCAAGTAAATTGTGATCAGCAGTAAATATTGATAAAGTAAAACCCAAAGAACCAATCCATTAAATGGCACCACCTCATTGGTTAAAAAGGGTGATACGTCGTCACGGGTTTATACATAATTATTGGGCTTATTAGAAACCGGGAACTCATATTGTGAAACAACCTTAACTTTCTCATTTCTTGTCTGATTTCTTTCAAACTTTCACCCTCCTGTTTTTCTTATGTTTCTGCTTTCACACAAATCATCTTATTAACAAGGTTGGAATGCCCTTTAAAGACAAAAAGTTATATGGATTTTATTTTTAGTAGCCAATAAATAAGAAAATATTTTTTTTTTTTTTAAATTGTGCTTAATATGAATCAAACATATCTCCGAACACACAAGATTATAGATTCGATTTCACAATCATCCCATCTGTGACTGAAAGTCGATGCTCTCTCAGTGGCTTATCTAAAAATTATGCGCTGAAAAACCAAGGTGTTAAAATTCATACAGCAGCGCTGGACTTGGGAAAATGACACCATGGGTGTTCCTCACAGATGCGTACCTCAGTGAATAACACCGAAGGTGTCGACATTTTTCATTTTTTTAAGTTGGTGTAAAATTGTAACACCCGGTCAGATTTTGTTCATGCAGGATGTTACAGTAACTTGGTGTTTTAGGGGGTCTTGGTGTTGAACGTGGTGTTGACCTAGCCTCGACTAGACCATGCATTTCTATCTGAAAAGTCATGGGTTTGAAGATATGAATCCCTTTTGTTATCAGGTAAAATTATTCTTTGGAAAAAGTACCCTAGCTGTATTTAAAAAACGATGTTGAATGCATTGTTCTTCTTTTTTTCGATTGGGACAGGCTTAAAGGGGGTACCCAATGCTGAAACAATGTTAGTTCATTTAAAAGATCATGATTTTTATTAGAAGAAAATCATCTGCCTTTAAAAAAATTTAAAATTCGTGTTGCCAGAAAATCCCCGAAATATGGTAAGATTTCAGGATATTTTGGCCCCTCAGCTGTGTCCCAATTTCAGCTAGGTAACCACAATGACGTCAAAGTGGTTACCTTGTCGCGCAATTATAGCAAAATGCGCGCAAGGTGTAATGCATTTTGTACAGTCTAGCGCGCAACACATCTGCAATACGCGAACCTGGGTAACCACTTTGACGTCATTGTGGTTACCTAGCTGAAATTGGGACACAGCTGAGGGGCCAAAATATCCTGAAGTCTTACCATATTTCGGGGATTTTTCTGGCAACACGAATTTTAAAAAAACTTAAGGCAGATGATTTTCTGCTAATAAAATCATGATCTTTTAAATGAACTAACATTGTTTCAGCATTGGGTACCCCCTTTAACATGATCAAAGATCAATACATGACTGAAGTGTGTAAACGCATCCTAAAGTAGGCCTACACACAGAAAACGCCTGGTTAAAAAAAATCCGTGTAAATTATTTTCGGAGTATAATCGCATTAGTTCACCATGAATTTGGTAATTTGATTTCAGAAGATGAGCTTGAAATAACCAGGCAACTGGGTAAAAATTTACCAGATTTGTGTTTGCTACCGGTCAACCCAGAACTCTGGTAAAGTTTTTTTTTTGTTTTAAAGATAAAGTTGAGTTTTGGTCCTGATATTGAATTGTGAAAGAAACTGTCTCAAAGCAATTGGGAAAGGCTAACTGAATAGCACATAATAATTGGTGTATGCTGTTAGGTTTTGGAATCACCGAAATGCTAAGAAATTGACTCATTCCTGCTGAGATTCACATGCACTGCACCCAGAAATATGTATATGAGACTACACACAAATGTTCGGCCCGAACATTTCAGCTTTTCTTGTCATATTTTAAATGTGAGGGCTTTTGAAGAGGAATCCTTTTCGGGAGACATATCTACTGTGATAAGCTTCCAAACTAACATCATAATAATGAGAAAGCTCACAAATTATTTCCCAGAACTCAAGCTTCCCTTTAAAATTTTACCAGGAGTTTTTTCAATGTACCGAAACGAAAACCAAATACAATAGAAACAACCGGAACTGGAAAGACGTAAACTTTTTGGCAACAGGAGAGGGATAAAAGGCTTTTCTCGTCCAGAAAATTGGTCAGCACTTCTCTTTTACTATAATCAGTCGATTTATTTATTTTATTCGTAAATTAGTCACCAAATTATCTGAAAGTGAAAGTTCAACACACCCTACTTGACTTCCAGTATTTCATATGACAATATAGCTGTGAGCATGAGCGTGCAGTTTTTCGTGTTTATTTTACTGTTTGTTTTGTTCTTATCATGTTTACGGTATATTAAATAATGATTTCCGCAAGTTTCTCATAAAACAAAAAGTTGGAAAATTATTATTCATTTAGATTCTCCTTAAATAATGCAAGCTCGTGATGATGATTGTCGGGAGAATAACAATACTGTGACATCAGAATAGAAAGGAATTTTGTCTTCATGGTCTTATATCTGTTTTTTTTTTAAATAGTTTCTTTGTTTCTTTGTTCGTATCTCAGTATTTTTTAACCATTAGATACAGTCTACTGTGTGATAAGTGAAGGGGGAGGGCATGATGATCCCCCCCCCCCAGCACTTCTAAATGAATACTTTTTTTTTTTTAATTCAGTTTGTTTCTCTTCTTTTTCTTGTTTTTTCCCCCTTTATCTCTTTTCTTCTTTTTTCTAATCATTATCCCCTATCCTATTTTCTTTCTTCTGTTTCTCCCTGTCTCTCTTTCTCTCTTCCTCTCTATATTCTTTTCCCTTTCTCCTTTTCTTTACCCTTTTTTTTTCAATTCCTGGTCTCTCTCTTTCTTTCCACCTCTTTCTCTCCTTTCACCACTTTTCTTACTTGCTCTCTCTCTCTATCCCTTACCTCTCTTTTTTCCTCTCTTCCTAGCCTTTGCTTTCTTCATTTGTTTTCTACACTCTCGTTCACTCCCCTATCTCTCTCTCTATTTCTCTTCCTATCTCTCTTCTCTCTCCTCTCTTTCTATCATCTCTGTCTCTCCTCTCTCTCCCTCTCTCTCTCTCTCTCTCGACCTCTTTCTCTTTCTGCTTCCTTGACTCTGTAATTTATGCCTGTGGTCTTGAAAATTACTACGACCTATGTACTGCATTTTTAGTGCATTTTTTTTTTCTACCAAAGTATCATTTCCTGCGAAACCTTATGGGCGAAATAGTGAACTTTATATCATATATATATATTTAGTTTTTATCATTATTTTTTTTTTAGTAGTAGCTAGTAATCTATACAGATAACTATGAAAGCACCCCCCGTAAATGATTTTTTAAAATCAGATTTATTACAGCCTTTTCTCTGTCTGGTTTTCGCTTTTTAATGCACTTTAACAAACATCTGAATACTAAAAACTTGGTCATAATAATGATGGTCCTGTGATAGATTTTGGTGAATTGTCTGGTAAAAAGTAAATTTCCAGTTATTGGAAGTTCTATAGGAAAACTTTTGTATACTAAACAATTTTTTGAGTTGGAATTCTCTATTTATTAAAAGACAATCAATCGAGATTATAAAGAAGGTTCAATCTCCAACGAGTTTCGCGATTGCATCGTAACCAGGAGAGAACTGAATATCTCAGTAGCGTAGCGTGGATCCAGCGATCGAGGGGGCCGTGCACCTGTCTTAAAAGTTAGATGATATGCAATTTAACAAGACCCCCGATTAGGGGGAGGATGTGGGAGGGGTCCTATCATCGTATTTTCACATTTCCTTTCTTTATTACTGCCTCCATCTTTCTTTTTTTTATTTCCTTGTTTTCACCAATTCGCCATGAGGGTCACGTATCAACTTGTTCCCCCCCCCCCTAGCTACGTCATTGCTTAAGCTAAAACAAAACGGAATATAGCTCACGTCTCTGTAAAATAATTAAGCATTTTGTCTTATACCTTTCTTCCTCGAAGGTAAGGCATGATGGGACACATTTTCTTCACACATGTCAGACGTTTTTATATAATCAACTTTCTATTTAATGCAATAGTAGGTGAAATATATGAATTATTTATTGCTTTCTGTCCATGCATCTGATGCTATCAATCTTACCATTCATGCATAATCATGATTTTTACGAGTATACAACATGATAGTAATATGGAAATAACGTGAAATATACAGAAAATCTTCAGTACAATAAAATCAGAGGCTGAGCTATAAGTCAAGCCAAAAAGATATTACGGTGGCTGATCAAAAATCTTCTTTTTGAACAACTTTTCCTATTCCTAGGGTTAGTCCATTCATTCATAAGCAATTATACTATTAATACATGGTTGGGAGTGCGTTAGTGCGATCTGGCAACACAAAGGTTTTTATCGTGGTGTACTAACGCACGAGGCGTAGCCGAGTGTGTTAGACACCACAATAAAAACCTGCGTGTTGCTGGATCGCACTAATGCACGACCTCACAACCATGTATTAAAAGTTTTATAAAACGGGTCTACAATCTTAGTGTTTTCTTACAATCTTAGTGTTTGATCCGGATTAGCCGTGCGTTAGTCCCCTCGCCGTGCGTTATCACTTTTTTTTTGCACGGTCACGTGGTGTTATTTGGCCAATCAGGATGGCTACATTCTTGAACCCGTTTTATAAGCAATAAGGGGATATAATTATATAGCACATAATTACCGAATTAAGAAATACGGTAAATAGTGGCCATTTTTTGTCAGTGGCTGCATGCCTGAGCAAGTACTAACATGAAAATGGGCGTTGGCATGTGCAAGGTTGTGTGGGTGTGTGTGTCAATTTTAAGCCAAAGCCTAATTGTGGGAGTTAGGTTGGCCTACACTGATATC
This sequence comes from Heliocidaris tuberculata, assembly GCA_025618425.1. Taxonomy (NCBI): domain Eukaryota; kingdom Metazoa; phylum Echinodermata; class Echinoidea; order Camarodonta; family Echinometridae; genus Heliocidaris; species Heliocidaris tuberculata. Next base: position 9,736,407 of record CM046836.1, on the reverse strand, counting down.
ACATAATTTAAATGCTCAAAATTTTAAACGATAGCATGAGTTACAAATGACTGAATAGCAATTCTGAAAAGATGCATTTACCATGTATTTCATTACTGCAAAATTGCCACAATTCAGGGATGTTACTGCTTGAAGTGCACATTATCTAGTTTTAGACTCTAAAGGTCTTACTTTTGTATTATCGTAGCCTGACCAATTTACTTGCGTACAGAATCAAGGGAAGGAAAAATAAGAACAATAGAGGAAAACGGTAAGTTGGGTGTTTGTTACACTGTATCAGTAAGGTTTAACCAGTAAGTTTCGTTTATACAATCACGTAAGGACAAAGAATACATAATACAGTCAAATACTTATCACTCAACTGATCATCATAATACCTTTGAAGGAATATGAATTACCTAAATGATAAAAATTTTACTGAGGGATTTGCAAATATACCTTTTAGACTACTCCACACTCTATACCACCATCTTAAAATTTCACGTGCAAACATTATTTGCGATACGGTTCCGTCTGATGTGAGCTTTTAGCCCCTTCTCTCTTTCATTTTTAGAGATATTGGATCAGTAGCAATATACACTTGTAACAATTAGCCCCTGTATCCTCCAGATGAGAAATAAGGAAATGAATCATAGCAATATAACGACTATAAAGGAAACTAAAACACTAATTCATCAGCCAATATTGTGTGTACATCCACTCTAGTGCTTTATGATGAATACAGTTGTATTAAAACCAGCTTTCATGTTAAAAAAACCACAACAACAACAACAACAACATCAAGTTGCTTCCAACAACTGTATTACTACCTTTGTCAAGATTTTGTACAAAAAGCACCCACACTGTAAAAAATTTTGCCGTTTTTACGGGAAATTTCCTGGCAGTCAGGATGCCGGGAATGCCCGTTTTTCCACAGTACATGTAAAATAACAGGTTAAACCGGAGTTCAGAATACGGGCGATTGTGTTTTTCTCACAGACTTGGGTAGTAAAAACAAGGAAACTGTTAGCATACAGTCATATTTTTGTTAAATAGTAGAAACTTTAATTTCTAACAGGAAAATCTATGTAAATTTAAACGAAACCATGGAAACGATTTGTAATTTAACAGGGTAACTTGTTAAAATATGAGAAAATGGTTTTTGAAGAGTGTTTTATGTCGGGCGATTGTAAATATGTGCTGATTTCCGGTAAATCAACAAACTTGCTGTTGTTTTACAGGGAAAAGACTGTAAAATTGAAATAACGGCTATAACTTGTAATTTCAAGGGCCAAAAAACCTGTAGTTTTACAGTTATTTTTTTACAGTGCACCTTTAAAGTAATTTTGGCCTGCGTCTAATCAACTTTGGAAAATATGAACAATCTCTTAATAGGCCAGGAGCCTGTCCCGAAATAGTCACCCCATTTTACCCATAAGATTTGACCCCGTAAAGTTACTTAGACCATCTAAGTCATTGACAAAAAGGTTGTCAGCCTGACCGTAGCCGCCGGGTTAAGCCCCCAGAGCCCCCAAAAGGGACCCCAAAGTCGGGTCGATTTCACCCCATCTCACCCATGCACCAAACTTTGTCAGTAGGAAGTAGTATAACTGGACATTACAAAACACAAAAGACTGACAAAAATTTCCGTCGGGATGGGGTGTCAGACGGCCCCTAAAAATTGGGGTAAATTTTTCCCCTTAAAGCCCAGAGACCAAATTTTGTCAGAAGGAAGAGCTATGGATGTACATTCTAAAAATATAAAAACTGACAAAATTGTCCATCGGGAAGAGGGTGTCAGATCCCCTGAAATGAAATCCCCAAAGTGCCCTTTGACAATGCTTTGCCCCCAAAAATGCTCTGTATGGAAAGAAAAACCATTTTCTTACCTTCTGACTATGATCATTCAAAAGCGTTTCATTCAATTCACTTTAAATTTTCATAACATAATTTTGAGTATAATAATCTTCTTCAGGTGCAATTTGGTGTTAATTTGGCCTTTTGGTTCTAAAGTTATTAAATTGTGAAAAATGTATTGCTTTCTCAAAAGTAGCCAAAAAATATTGTCAGGATTATGTAAACACACCCATTGTCCATCTTCACCTGTTTGACAAGGCATAATAGAAGAGCTTTTCAGGTATCTGTGGTATGTGACTGCCAGGCTGAAATGTACTATTTATGTGTTAATTGCACAGATACCAAGCAAGCTCCTCTATTATGCCTTGTCAGATGGTCAATGGCTGTGTTTACATAATCCTGACAATATTTTTTGGCTACTTTTGAGAAAGCAATACATTTTTCACAATTTGATAACTTATTAGCCAAAATACCAATTAACACCAAATTGCACCTCAAGAAGGTTATTATAATCAAAATTATGTTATGAAAATCTAAAGTGAATTGAATGAAATGCTTTTGAATGATCATAGTCAGAAGGTAAGAAAATGGTTTTTCTTTGCATACAGAGCATTTTTTTTGGGGGGGGCAAAGCATTATCAAAGGGCACTTTGGGGTTTTCATTTCAGGGGGTCTGACACCCCCTTCCCGATGGACAATTTTGTCAGTTTTTATATTTTTGGAATGTACATCCATAGCTCTTCCTTCTGACAAAATTTGTCTCTGGGTTTTAAGGGGAAAAATTTACCCCAATTTTTAGGGGCTGTCTGACACCCCATCCCGACAAAATATTTTTGTCAGTTTTTTTGTGTTTTGTAATGTCCGGTCATACTACTTCCTACTGACAAAGTTTGGTGCATGGGTGAGATGGGGTGAAATCGACCCGACTTTGGGGTCCCTTTTGGGAGTTCTGGGGGCTTAACCCGGCGGCTACGGTCAGGCTGACAACTTTTTTGTCAATGACTTAGATGGTCTAAGTAACTTTAAGGGGTCAAATCGTATGGGTAAAATGGGGTGACTATTTCGGGACAGGCTCCCAGACTATAATATTTTAACCTGAATGGTAGAGTATTGCCCAAAGTTGGTCGAACATGTAATTACCCCCTCCTTGAGCATTACTCCACGTTGTATGATCTACTATTTACAATAGTTTAATCAATAGAACTCAGAATTAATATAGACGTTAATTTGCTTACTTTCCTACTGATTACTATCGGTATATCATAATCATCGTGCATTTACACCTTATTTTCACCTCTACCATGTGCATCTTTATCATTTCAATTATCAGCAGTTATTTCATTGCTATTTTTGTTTGTAAAAAAATGTAAAATCCAGTAGGCCTGTGGAGAGTAAAAAGAAAAGTAATGAAATATCAATTACTATGCAAATAACTGTATGTTCAGATTATGCCTTAAAGCACAATTTTGTTTGTATATGGTGTATATATCAATTTATTCATGTATTATCTTTTTAACTTGTATTCATAACATCATTAAATGAAGTATTTGTCCACTAGACCCGATTTAATTGGTTGTATAATATACTGTCATATATTTTACTCATTTACCCTTGAATACTTCCTTTCCGGTAATATTTCTATTCAGCAGTCAACAAGCATACAATTTATTTTTATTTTTTTAATCGTTATAATAGGTCTTTTTGTATAGACCTTTATGTATAAAGAATCTTTATGAAAATGAAACGTGTAGGGACGGTCACACTCATTAACAGAAGTTTCATTTTAATTGTTGTGACTCATTCTTCGAAGACATTCAATGGGCATTGGAATGCTTCCTACACGGCACCGTATGATGCACACCATCACCGCCCTGAATACACGAATCCTTCTGGCGTAGATGACGGGATTGATACAGCTATTAAAGAACATTAATGCCAAAAGCCACTGCTCTATTTTAGATATTCCTGGTATGAATAGCCCCACTGAAAATGGAATGAAGGAAATGACAAAAGCAGCGAGTACTGTTAGGAGATTTTTAGTAAGAACTAAAATCTTCCGGTTGATTTTAGGCTCTGTCTGTCTTATTGCGAGATCCGTGTTGGATTCATGTACAGGGACTAACCCTGCTGGATTCATATCCAAAGTTGCTCTGCTTCCCTTGTTTACTTCCTCCTTAAGAGGGAGTGGTGCCTGTAAAGCAGTCGTGTCATTCACTGATACCTTTTGTGGATCCACGATTGCGATTTCGCTGCTTTTCGTAGAAATCTCAGTCTTATGTTGTGTCTTGCAAACAGATTTTAGTTTCGATTGCATTTCTTTCTCTTGAAATGACACAAATCTCCAAATTTTTGTGTAAAAATATACAATTACTGCAAAATGTCCGAGGGTTGAAATGCCGATTATAATATCACCCACATATACAGCAATCCTTCCAAACAAGTACGATATTGTGCCAATGCTTAAAGTAAGTAGCCAAGAGGATGGAACCATAACCCATATGTTCCGATTACTAAAGAGCTTCTTGCATTTCTCTTGGTTCTTAGTAATAAGGTACCAACTCGTGAAACCGATGAATGCATGTGTCGTAAGGCTCACTCCAATGCCGATACTCGTGACAATACGCGCAGTGACAAATAACCAGCTCAAGGAGAAGGACAAAGCAGGCATCAGATAACGTATAGGATAGACAATTATGAAGAGGGACGTCAACAGATCAGCACATGCGAGATTCAGGACAAACCAGTTGAGGGTTGACCTGAGCTTACGAGAGAGAATGATCGCAAGGATCACGATGGAATTACCAAAGATTCCTGTGATGCCGATCACAAGGACGACGATGCCAAGGATGACACGCTCGTAGGTATCTAGATTAAGATAAGGATCATTGCTGGGGATACTGCTTGTGGATGGTTGAGATGTTAACATGGAGTCTGACCTACCATCGGCCATCTTTAGAAAGTGACTGAAGTTGTAGAGTGTCTGAAAGAAAATATCCAAACAAAATCATAGCACCATCATCCTATAAAGTCAGCAATTTCAGCTACCTTACAACATTTTGTAAAATAATTCATGCCGGTAAACACAATTTTCAAAATACTCTGTTGGACCTGTCGGAACTATTTCACCACCCTCTAAAATCAATGCTTCTCTATAAAAGTGCTTTTTGCAAAATAAGCAAAGGTATCAATATTGTTATCTTTTAGACAACAAACTTGAAATGAAAATAGAGCAGGAAACTAGCAACAACAAAAAAAAATTATATTGGTGGCCCATATTCCATTACTTACCTATTCAAAGTTATCAACGTTTCCTGTTTTGGTGAGTTAGTGGTTCGTCCAATCTACAACATCGTAAATACTAAAATAATGGCACTCTTATTCATTGCTTCAATTCGACGAACTAACGATGTGAACAATCAAAAGATCACTAGGTTCAAAGACCCATACCTAACCCATTGGTTTGCGATTTGTGATAGGTTGAATGCCTTCTCTCTTTTGGCTTCCCCCTTATTTGATGAGTCTTGTCAAAACATGGTTGAAAATTATTGAAACAAAAGTTGTTTTCTAATCTTCCATAAGTGCTTTCACATGACAATATTGTTTGTTTGTTAAAAGATGGAAACTGAAAATCGATGTTTTCACTTTCATAAATTTCAACTTCAATTTCAGTTTCTGTTTATTTTTTTTTTTTTAAACATGACAAAAGTCCTAAAACTAAAATTATCATATTTACAGTAAAATACGAAAAATATGAAAGAAGCTTATGAACATGCAGTAGATTAATAACAAATAAAAAAATGACTTAACACTGATCATTAAAAATGAAAAAGTAGTATAGCTATTAGCTATGGCAACTATAATATAAACTAGATTTGACAAAAGTATTGGTACAGTAAATAGTAGGTTATATCGTGCGTCCAAAAAAAAACTTTACACTTTTGAAATGGCTGCCAAATAAAGAATATATGATTCTAGGGGGAAAGGTTTATATGTATGGATAGCTCATGGACTCAACTTTCATATTACACCAAAAAGTCTGAAAATAATTCTGCTTGGGTGAGTACTGCTCACTTTTGTAAAGGGTATGAAAATTAGGTTGCGCAGGAATTAGCCTTCCAATTTGTGAGAGGTGAGTCCTTTGGAGCTTACAAAATTGAGGGCGATATGATAAATTCATGATCAGTTGAGATCAGTTTGGGGTTGCTGAGTGAATTTTATGGTTTATTAAATCAAAATTGTATGCATGAGTGAACAGGAATTGCATTTATTATTGTAGCATTGTAACTTTCCCTGGGAGTCGATGGGGTGATGGTACATGTTGCAGGGGAGGTGCGATAGGGTAGGACTTTGTTGGGTGGATGGGATAAGGGTCAAGAGGACATTATCCCCCCCCCCTCTCTCTCTCTCTCTCTCTTTCTCGCTCACTGGGTGTGCTGGTGCATATTTTGACAATTCATATGCATTGGTCTCCACTCCAAAATATCCAGACCACCTTTTTTATCCTGAATTCTATCATTTCCCAAATTTGGACTTGTTGCTATTCCCCATTGACCTGAAGAATAAGTAGCCAACATCTGTGACATTCCTTTTTTCAACAAATCGTATTTGAATATTCAATTTATATAATCCCCACCTGGGTATTAAGTAAATCAATGAGATGTCCAACTAATCTTACAATAATTGAAATACGACATACACAGCGTAGTGTCAATTAGTCCATGTATTCAATGTATAATTGATTTTCGTGTACTCTGTATTTATAGCATATTCTATAACGATATCACACTGATAGCTTTTACTGCTGTACAATTCATGTAATGAACGCATTTGATTCAGTTTATTTACCAGCAAAATAACATGTTTACAAATTATGTCTTATCACATTCAAAGAAATGTAACAGAAGTGAAATAAGAAATAAAAGCTGGTAAAAGGGACCAGAAATGTGCTAGTCTGGCCGGGCCCTCCACAATATAATTGATTTATAACTGTGATGATAAAAAAAATACAAATTACAAATAACATAACTATTTGACTGAATCAAATTGTATAAATTGTATTGTATTAATAAATGAGTATTTGATGAAGTCTGAAAAATTTATTTAATCTGATATCAACTGATCATGATCATGATCAGGTGACCCGACACATGCTCCGGCGGCAATTGCTCCGGTGACAAATGCTCCGCAAAGCGACATTTGCTCCGCCATTCGCTCGGACGTCAAATACTCCTGCGTCATTCGCTCCGGCGACAGTTGCTCCGCCGACAATTGCTCCGATCCAAAAGTGCCCCGTGGAAGACAGATGCTCCTGCAATTGCTCCGCCGACAATTGCTCACCCCAAAAATGTGATCCACGGAAGACAATTGCCCCTACGATAATTGCTCCTCCCCAAAAGTGTTTCAATAAAAAAAAAAATTATTGCTCCTAATACAATTGCTCCGCCGAAATCTGCTTCATGGAAAACAATTGCTCATTGGATGATCCAAAGCTCAAAACTCCAAGAACGAGCACTTTTTAGAGAACAAAAGACGTTTGTTATTGCATGTCAAGCTCTCCCTCTCTATTTCTCGATCTTTATTACTAAAAATAAAAAGGAAAAAATAATAATATCATAGTGTGATCTGTAGTCTTGTCAGATAAGCATGATTAGAGCCGTTATTCGTATGGATATTAACTACAGCATCAGGTACTTTGTCTGTAAAATATCTACTCCCTTTCTATTATTGAACCTCCTCCCTCCCCCTTCTCTCTCTCTCTCTCTCTTCTTTGTCTTCCTAGCTCTTTTCCTTCCTCTCATGCTATTAGTCTTCTTTTATTTTCCTCACTTCTTCTCTTCTCCTCCTCTCTATTTCTCTCATGAAATTGTAACTTAACGAAGTATTACAATCTTGTTTAGATTAGTGTTTCCAATCATTTTCAGTCCGTTTTCTTTTATTATGTTTCTTTCCTTCAATTACGTGCATGTAGCTTTACTATTTGTGTGTAAAACACCCCCTCTTATTCGAATACTTTTTTTTCACGGACTTGATGACAACATGGAGCCACTGGAAGAAGATCCATAGGATGATCATGCTGAACTAACATCAAATTTCAATAAAGTGATTTATGAAAATGGGAATAAGCGGAAAGGTTCAGAACTATACCATAAAGATAATAACAATAACGGCATTATTCATTCTCACATACAAAAATTTTGAATACAAAAAACAGAAATCACAACACATATTCAACCAAACGATTTCCATGATGCAAATATGTTATATCATAAATTACCATCTTTTTTTTCTGAAAGAACTGTTTTCACAATAATCTTCATCTTTTTTCAAATAATTCTTCTACAAACTGTCTTTTCCGTGGTTATTTTCTACTATGTTTATTTTCTTGTTATCTCGATTCCAGTCAAACTTAAAGATGAATTGGAGTTCTGGTCATCCGATTACAGGTCGAAAAAAACTGTTTCAGAGCAATTGGGAAAATCAGATTAGATGTAAATAAACACAAGTATCTAGTGTGAGATTTGGGGATTATCGAACTGATAAATTCCTCCTAAGGCACTAGCACTGCACACAGAAACGAGTATATGGGACCACATACAAATCTGGCATGAATGTTCGGCCCGAACACTTCAGCTATTTCTTGTCATATTTTATAATATAAAGGCATTTGAAGAGCAATTCTTTTCAGAGAACCTTTTTATTATGATATTCTTCCTAACTGACAAGAAAAGAACGAGATAACTCACAAATTATTTGTTACCTTTTCCAGAACTTAAGCTTCTCTTTGACCATTTGGATATGCATATGCAGGTACAAAGTAAATATGCCATTCTGAATTGTCTCAAACACTAGGCAAATCTAGGCAAAAACTAGATGGTAAATATCTTTAATTACAATAAAAACCTAGAAATCAATTACAGCTTAAACCGGAAACGTGTGCTACATGTGTCAAACTGCCCTGAAAAACAAAGATGGTAAAATAAGCTTTGAAAATATAGGTACCGTAAAATGGCCGGGGTAATTAGGAGCAAAAAAGTTTTAAAAGATGTTTATAATAATTTTGTTTACAAAGTAAGAATGCATACCCATTTCATTTTCCTTGATGATTTACTACATACTTCCAGCTTCCTGGCCATGAATATCATGCTGTGAATAATCAGTCAAGTAATATCTACTCCAGTATTGGATATACAATTTGATGTCCTGAAATGTGTCTAAAATTGAGATGTGGTCAAAACTTTCTTTCTTTCTCTTGACCCTCTAGAGAATGATGTGATTTTACATGAAGACCTCACAAATACGGTCTAACATAATATTTCTTAGGAAGAAAATGACTGCATTTAGGGTTATAATTTTTTTTTCTTATGTCTGCTATTTTTGTTAAATAACCGTGTTGAATAGGAACAGACTACCATGGAATTATGAAGTATATATTCTTGGGGTAAAACATACCTCAATCAATGGATTATATCACACGTACCACAAGAACAATTATACTGATATTGCAAATGGCTATGGAGGTATTAAACAACTGGTAAGCCTGAGAACTGAACGGCATCCCTAGAACAGACATTTTCAGGCACCTCAAGAAAGCTTAAACAATATCCGGCATAGTTCGGCAAACAATATTTCATATATTATTTTATCAAATTAATTCAAAGAGAATAGACACGTTCCGAGTAGGAGTATCCAGTATACATTCACGGGATGTAAACTTGATTTGATATAAAGATACTAAAATAAAAATAGTCGTTTTCTGAGCCCTTCCCCCACTGTTTACTGCCGTATTGTAAACACCGTACATGTATGTACTGCACAATAATGCCCATGCTTCCCATAATTTTTTGTTTAATATACAAGTAACAATTTAAAGCACACATACTGCATAAATTACATATCGGGGTGAATAGGAACAGTCAAAATACTGATGGAATTTTTGTTTGACATTTTAAATGGACATATCAAAGGACCAAATGTCACTTGCGATGCGATGAAGAAATTATTGGGCAAAATATGTAAAATCTGTTCTTATCCACCCCGTTTTACGGTACAGTTTTCTGGGCCAATTTCTAAGCCTGTGATAAAGAAGGTATAGAACAATCCTATAAACCCTTATAATGTGACTCCTTAGAAAGCATCCAAGAGATTTCTTCAAAAATTTCAATGAGCAAAGTGTAGAATAAATCAATATTCATTTTACGAAGGAGCATTTGTCGGCGGAGCAAATGTCGGCGGAGCAAATGTCAGTGGAGCAAATGTCGGCGGAGCAAATGTCGCTACATGCGGAGCTATTGTCGGCGGAGCAAAGGTCGGCGGAGCAAGTATCAGCGGAGCAACTATCGGTGGAACGATTGACGCAAGAGCATTTGACGTCGGAGCAAATCGTTACAGTTCTCACGAAGTGACGGATGAGCGCGCAACTAAAAGAAAGTTAGTTTTGAATAAATCGCTTTCAAAGTTTTAAAGCATAATCTCAACCTCTTTAATGTATGAAGGGTGAATAAATTTTATATCCTGGGATGGATCATATTTCAGTGTTTAGTTCTATGTTTAATCATTTGCCTATTTGTTTATATTTGGGGGGAGATTGAGCTGTAAACATTACCGTCATTTCGTGAAAACACAAAATTCCGAGGACGCGTAGTGACGGATTTTCACAAAGTGACGGATCTCAGCCGCTCGCGTGTAAAACATATGGAACTTGATCACCGCGCTTTTAACCTTCATTTCGTGAAAACACAAAGTCAATTCAAGGACTCGCTCTTCTTTGTTTTCACGAAGTGACGGATCTCAGCCGCACACGTAAAACATACGGGACGGTTGTAAGCCGTCACTTCGTGAAAGCAGAAAATCCTTTTACTAGGTATTTTCTTGTTGACGTTATCGCCATAGTTACATAAGTATACATTATTATGATCAGAAACTTTGTGAGGTTCAAGATGTTAGTGAATGATGTCCAAAAATGCAAAAAACTCAAAATTGAAAAAATGTGCGTTTTTCCTCATTACCGTCACTTCGTGAAAACAGGGACGAAATGTCGTGGATTCCATGATCATATAATCATCATAGTCTAGACATTCCCAAAGTCACTTCGTAAAAATGAAAGAGAATTTTTTTTTAATTAGTAGCCCTTAATTTTGAATCAAATTTACCTGTTTACCTTAGTGTTGTGTCATTAAATATTTGTGATTTTTTTTAAATATTATGATAGTATATTATATTAAACAGAGCAGTTAGTTACTATACATAAAAGTACATACAGATAGATGGAGCATATTAAATACATCGTACGTGTTAGCAGTCAGGGAGAGTACCGAGTTTTCGGGAATGATCACAGTCCCCAACAAAAGGGACGATTGGCCTCAATGAATCATTCATGACCTTTCACCGCTTTCTGACCGCTGATCGACATGTACAAAGTGAAAAACAATCCTACACCGTTTTGACATACATATCTTTAAACATTCACCACAAAAAAATGCTCAAGGAATGTTGATGTTGACATTTCAGTCAATGAAAGATGGATAAATAAAGTTTATCCCCTCCAAAAATCAGGATTCACAAGCCATATGGAAAATTCGTAATTGAAGGATGAAAACGCGATTCGAAAATGTATTTTTTGAAGCTGCGTGTCACAGATTCGTTCAAGACATTCTTAGTTTGCTGGAGCAATACAACGAAACACACTGTGCCTGTAATGCCCTATGCATAGGCTGTGTGTACACTATACACACACAACTGAGCGTGTGTGTGTGTATGTGTGTGTGTGTGTGTGTGCGTGTGTGCGTGTGTATCTGCGTGTTTGTTATTATTATGCCATCCCGCTCGATGAGGATCTGTGTGTGTACGTTGCGTGTATTTCTTTCTCTCTCTCTCTCTCTCCCTCTCTCTCGCTCGCTTCGGTGAATTGTTCTCGTAGCAACTGGAATAAAAACATTTATAACGGTTCCCTGTGACCAGTTCGCTTCGCTTCAGTACATAACAACCTCTTAAGCTTCAGTGTACCCTAAAACGCGGGACTACGGGACTCCCTAAGATTCGGCTATCTCACTGACTGGTTAGTAGTCCAAAGGCGTGGCTCTTTGAATAATAATAACGGTATACGTTTGCTTACGAAATATACACTGGGGTCTTTAAAGAGGAGGCACTGGGACTGCTTCCCCCGAAATGATCATTGCCCCGAATGGCATCCTTTCCCAGCTCTTTACGACCTTGTAAACTTTTTATACAATTATCCCCACGAACATTGTTAGTTCATTATAATGAAGCTCAACAAACCAGCATCGATAAAGAGTGCATGAAATGTTTCCCTTCATATATCACCATGTATTGAATGGCATATTTAAATCTCATGTTAAAATATTACTGAGTGTTCTTATCACAATTATTTAAGAAACTTCTTACTTTATCCAACAATGTAAAAAGAAGCTCTTGGGAAAAGAAATCAAGTAATATAGTAGAACATTATTCAGTCTGTCTCATTCTACGTAGCGGTTCGATAGGCATGGGAATACTTCTAAGTCGACATCGTATGATACACACCATCACTTCCCTAAATACACGAATCCTTCTGGCGTAGATGATGGGGTTGATGCAGCTATTAAAGAACACAAGGGTCAGAAGCCAGGAAGATACATTATAATATACATGTATTCCGAAACACCCGCTTGCAGCATAAGGAATAAAACATTATGAAGAAAGCAAGGAGAACCAGCAAGAGGTTCTTGGTCACGGCAATAATCTTCCTGTCAAGTTTAGGATGTATCTGTTTCTTGAATGCTTGATCTGGTTTAGATTCAGATACACATACAGGTATTTCACTTAGATTCAGATATGAACATGTCTCCAAAGACGTATCATTTTTGACAGTGTTATCCGGTGCATCAGAATTTTCTTTTTCATTGATTATGATTGACATGTCGCAATTACATTTATCATCACTGTTTTTATTATAGATTTTAATATTGGTCTCATGAGATCTTCTAGGTTTCGTATTCTTCCCTTGGTGCGCTACAAATCTCCATATCTTCATGTAAACGGTTACTATAACCATAAAATGTGCGATGATAAAAATGGCTTCAACAAGAACAATCACATTTTTATTAAGTTTCGAAATGGATCTTGTGCTCACTGAAATTAATGCAAGCAGCCAACACAGTGCAATCATGATGCAGATATTCCGACTGCTAAAGAGCTTCTGGGATTTTACATGGTCCTTGGTGATGAGGTACCAACTCGTGAAGCCGATGAGTGCATGGGTCGTAAGGCTCACCGCAACACAGGTATAAGCGACCATAAAAACAATGAAAAACAGCCTGCTCAAGAAGAACGACGGTGTTAGATAACGTGCTGCATACCATATCATGCAGAGAGATGTCAAAAGATCTGCACATGCAAGGTTTAGAACAAACCAGTTGGTAGTCGATCTGAGCTTGCGAGAGAGAACTATTGCGAGGATAACGATGGAATTTCCGATGATTCCTGTGATGCTAATTAAAAGGTGAATGACAGCAAGAATGACACGCTGGGGGTAGTCGAAATTTCGATAAAGATAATGGTTCGCAAGAGTACTATTTGATGGAATGGATGTTGCAAGGACGCTGTAATCTTCCATTTCTATAACTCTAATGATACCGTTTCTGCAGAAATTAATCAAAATCAAAACAAAATGTCATCAAAACAATGCCCCAATAATCTACCGTACACTGAAATATGTCTCTTATTTGGAAAATGCTTTCTTTTTGGCATATCATCTGATATTTTTTGCCTGTAAGATGCAATTATTGCCCTCCAACATCACCCCTTGCAAGGTATGAAAACATATACATATAATTTTTTTTCTAATTTTTTAGCCCTCATTAGCCATTTTATTGAGTCAAATAAAAATAACATTCTACAACCCAATGAAACTGATGTGGAACACAATACTCAAATAGAACACAAAACTTTCACATTTCTCTCATTGTCATTTATGCAAACAAAGATTGAAGCGGCTGCCAATTGGAGAAAAAGAAATTGTTATACATGCCTGATATATTGTGAATATATCTTTCATCCTCAATATAGAATAACTTTTTTCTTCATGGTACTAAATATCGGAATTTTGTTATTAAGCTTATTTACAAACAGTTGTTACTTAATTAAAGTTACCATGCAATTTAGTGAATCATTTCTCTTTTATTCAAAAAAAAAAAAAAAATAGTTTCTAAATTAAACTCCATCTGTACTCGAGAGCCTTCATATATCCATTTCGCTCTTTCGTCCCAAATTCCTTTACTGATTTCACATTCATAACAACACCCAAAAAAAATGTACAATGTTTTCCAACTCTCTCTTAAATAATAAACATTTTTCATTTATAACTATTTCCATTTTATTTTAAGAACAGAATCCTATTTACTATCTTCTATTGAAAATATCTTAAAGCAATATCCGGAGTAAGACGAAATATGATATGATATTTATGCATTTTTAAATTTTCAGGGCTTTAATCTAAATGTCGTTCCCATTTCAAGCAAATTGATAGTGTATATATATATAATCAATATATATACAATCGATTTGTATATATATATATATAGGGAGATAGGTGTGGATGTGTGTACCGTTAGGTTGAACCATGTTAAATTTAGATATGTGAAGAGAGAATGATGGAACAGAATGAAGCAGGTCACTCGGTGTATTTACAAGCTTTCGGCTCCTGGCCTTCTTCAAGTTAATTTGCTAAATCAAACAGAATGAAACAAATAACAAATAAAAATAAATACAAAAGTAAGCAAAGTAAACAATTATTATGGCACTATCCCTTAAAAATAAATATAACCTACAAACTAGCAAGCAATGAGCAAAAAATCCCGTATAAAGAATCTTATATAAACACCACCAAAAAATAACTCCCCCCCCCCTTTAATCAAATTGGCGTAACTTCTTAACGAAAGGGTTGTGAGCAAAATAACTGGGCAAGAGTATTCTTAACCTTATTGAATAACTTCCCTGTAAAAATAAGATTGATCCATAAAGTCATGCATGAGTGGGCAAATATTAAAGGCAAAAATGTCACTTTTCAAAAGTCACAACGTTCATTTCTTATGCTGTATTAACAGTACATTTTAGCATTTCTTGCGCGATATTTAAAGTGGGCTCACTCAACCATGACACGATGACAACCTCTTATGTTCACCCAACATGTGATAATACATTTTGGTAAAATATCTGGAGTTTTTTTTTTCAATAAGCGGAATGGATTTAGAAATTTCAAATTCACGAGGGTTGAATTTTTTTTTTTTTTTTTTGCTCACCCAACCATAATAATGATAAAAGTGTCGGGATAGGTGTCAGGGGGTCAAGCGATGGATAATAAACAACAACAACACATAAATATGCACCACAAACCGAATTCGCTGAAATCTCGTTTCACAGAATCCACAAAATGTCCCTTGTGACTTTTGAAAAGTGGCAATTTTGCCTTTAATATTGTTTGCAAATATTCATAGAAATATTATTTACAGAAATAGATTTGTAAATATAGACATGCAAGTATCTTTTCACACATTGATTTATTCTTTTAAAAAATATGCAAATGTATAATAATGATGATTTTAATAATATACTACTACTACTACTACTATACTACTACTACTACTACTACTACTACTACTACTACTACTATACTACTACTACTAATAATAATAATAATAACAGACATAACAATAATAATAATGATAATAATAATAATCGTTATAATAATAAACAACATAATTAATATTATTATAATTATATTGATTAGTACTTAACCAGTGTAAGAAATTGAAATGTTTATTCCGATGTAAATGTCAGCCATCATTTTGTGTTTTTATACAGTCCTGATGAAGATCATTGATCGAAAGCTTGACAAATAAAGGAGGACAATAAAAGCTACGACCGTCTCATAGTGACATTTCTTTCATTATACCTTCCACTAAAACAACTATGAGTGACCACCAGCGTTGTGTTCGAGGAACATTTCTTACAATATATATATGTATATATATATATATATATATATATATATATATATATATATATATATATATATATACACACACACACACACATATACATACACATATATATATACACCTGTATAGTGGACGTATAATGCTGTTCGAATCTACCAGGCCATCAACTCCTTGAGGGACTCCACATTGTATTGGCAATATATCAGAATCTGTTTTTTGAAAAGTAGTAAATAAATTGTAGTCGATTAGATAAATAACTTTCAAACCAGTTAAGAGCAATTCCTCTTGTGCCATAATACCCAAAAGAATTTTTTGATCAAGGCCTTACTAAGGTCCATAAATACTCCAAGATCATGGCCCTTATTCGAGAAAGGGGTTACAATATTATCACATAATTCAATAAGGGCTTTGTCCGTGGAGTGATTTTTGAGGAAACCATATTGAGATGAGATAAACATATTATTAAAGGATAAGTATTCTTAGAGTCTTTTATATAACATGCGTTCTATGACTTTCGATTTACTTGAGAGTAAAGAAATTGGTCGGTAGTTGTTTACAAATGATATATCATCCTTTTTGTATATTGGGATAACCTTGGCAAGTTTCATGTTACAAGGAAAAATTCCTTTTGATATTAAAAGACAGGTTGAATATATAAGTCAAAGAAATACTGCCTACAATTTGTTTCAACAAATTCTGCCTAATGGCATCATGCCCCTGTGCTTTGCTTGTTTTTAAAGAACGAGTTATCTCTAGTACTTCAATAAATTCGTAGGGTTGTAATGGAGATTTCGTACGGCTTTGGAAGAAATTTGAAATGAGTTATATTAGTTCCTTGTATCTTGTATCCAGGTCGAGGAGATGTTACCACTTACACTGTCTATTTTGTTTGAAAAGAACATTTTCTTCGATTCGCGTTTTACTGACTTCAACCTGCTTCTTCCTATATATACATTTTTTTTATAGCAGTCGTTTTAGGAATGTTTTTATCTAGAAAATAACGTAATTTTGTCACGAAAAAAATTGTAAGCCTCTTCAACTGATTGTATCATGTGCACATTTTCATATTCCTATGTACTAAGATCTTAATTAAGTCTTTGTATTTTTTCGGGGGTGATATGTTATAATTATCTACTTTCTATTTATACAACTATCATGCTCTTGCTATTGATTTTGATAGGTACTGTAAACAAAAAATGTAAAAGACATATGTGGAAAATAAATTAACTTTGAACTTGGAAACCTGACGAAAGTTTCTTCAGGCCTTACCAAAACTATACATGAATAAACACACTGCATTTTTACAAATTTCTCTTTTTTTTCAGATTCAGATTCAGATTCAAAATACATTTATTTCCTTCTCTACAAAATGAAATGTACATTCACACACAAACATGGTGGAAGGAGGTGAGGGTCCCAGGAAGCACGTGGATTGTGGTGGGGTCGTCTTTACAATAAATATTTACATATATAATATTATACAATTCCCCATTGCTCTCCCAAGATGACGTCATAGACAAGTAACTTAAAACTTCACTACAAATAGGACTTTGGTCCCAATCGCCAATTAGTACAAAGGTATTCAAGAATTGCTCCATAAAAAGTGTCGTCATAATTTTATTCGTTGTATTACAAGATTATAGGCACAGTAGGCTTGTATCCCTTGAAGAATTTATCCAACGTATTAAGTTTTAGGACATACTGCATAGGATTACCCGTGCTCCAGGTAATTATTTGTATTTTCTTATTCAAATGTTTTTGAAAAAGAAAAGTTAAAAGTATAATGTATAAGCCTTTAACAGTAATGTATATTTAGCCAATACTTTAGAGAATCAAGACTTTCATTTGTAACCGTAACACATGCATATTATGTATCCATAGAACTGTAAAATACATGCACTACTCGGGCGACATCAAATAAAAAATCAACAGTATAAATAGTGATAGCACAACAACGTACATTTAAGTACATAATTTAGAGTGAGTATTGCATGAGCCCAAAATACAATGATGTATGCATTATTTTACTGAAACTATCTGTGTCACTAAAAATAGATTCCAAAATGATTTTTTTTAATTCAGTGTTGAACTTTCATGTCTGCATTTTCCCATGTCGAAATTATTTTATGTATTACGGATCAGTAATATAAAATCATGAATCAAGAACTTCCTGCATTTCCTTATTCCTCTTAAAACAGCTACATACAGGCAATATTACATTCCTACTATAAAAATTATGCAAAAATAAGTGCATAAAAAGAAGTGGTTGATGTAAAAAAATATATATGTAAGCCTAACCTTACAAGTGTGGACAAATTTGGGCAATTCGAACTTTTACGGGTATATTGATAACAAGATAAATATACTCTTACAAGTACGCCATTGCAGGTTTTTATTTTTTTTACTTAAAAAACAAACGAATAATCTACCACTGAATGGTCAAATATATATATTGCTCTTTTATTTAGTTTCTCAATTTTCTTTAAAAAAAAAAAATTTAATTTGCACAGGTATTGCATGTTGGTTGACAGTTATGAACTTACGGGAAGGATATGTAGTTCACCATAGCGTGAAATAGATGTTACACAATGTGTTTACAAAGTCAATACCATGGAAATATTCCCGAATCTCTGTTGATAGAATTTGGCGCCTTTTTTAATACATTTTTTTCCTTCTAATTGACTCAACGACCATGATGCTTTAAGACATTAAAGAATTCCAAATTATATCTATAGTCACACTTCGAATACCATGAAATTTAGATGAATGGATACAATCCATCATTTTGTTTGAAATAAAAATTCTTCTAAAATGATCTAATGAACAATAATTGTTATGTATTTTTACTATTTTGTATCCTTTTGTTGAGAACGCCACACACCAAAGTGCTCATCAATCAGCTAATTAGTATTCATAAATAAATATCATTTAAGGTGGTGGTTGTGGCATATGTTGTGATCTTTCCATTTCGCTTCGTCAAATTGTCTTCCGTCAAAAACTTTTTTTTACTTCATTTACACAGGGTAAAGATCGATCAACCAAAGATATGACAGGAACATCATACTTTCAGCAATTTTGAACCTTCTTAAAACAAATGTAAGGATCACCACTGATGGAAGATATTTAGACCTTTAAATATCTTTTTTGGTTGTATTATTAGTTATAATAATAATGATATCAGGACTTCACGTAAGAGAGTCAAGAGCTTTCACCAATATGCCAAAGTGCTCATCAGCTAATTAGTATTCATGATATATTATGTTAGATTCTTGCACATTGGGTAGTACTAATGATGTGTATGTAAAATTAATAATTTAACTTACAAGCCTAAGTATACGGGTAGACTTCCTCTAGAGGCAGGGGGGGGGGGTTGATGCTTATTGCCCAAATATCTTCTTTTTTTTTTTTTGGAGCTAGCAAAATAGGAATCATCCACATTTGGTGTATATTCTTTACATTTGTAGTCTCCCTACTCGAATTAGGAGTATCCAACTTTTTCAGGGGGGGGGGGGGGGGGTCTGCAGCCATGCTACTACTCTCCTCCCTACCCGCGCTCTACACGGCTGTTTCTGTAAATGAATCACGTCTACATTATATAGAGGCTGCATGAATGTTGTCAAATTGTCAAAGGAAAATACAAACCAAAGTCAGATACAACTGACCCACAGGCTACATGCGGTGCTATAATAATTTATGAGGGTGTGTGTTTTTAGACAATATTTTTATTACATAGCTTCAAAGTACAAGTAGCTCACTATTGATAGCGGGCTTGACATTTTATGAACCTAGAAAAGTTGCGTACACTTTTTTTATCATCGATTTGTGATCTTATGTGATCCTAGAACAATTTGATCTTTGTTCCCCAAAGGGCAACATAGATCAATTTTCATAATTTGCGTATATCCCAAATGGCGCCTGGTAGCCATATTAAAACCCAACTTTTGAACTACATGTCACATACTAGTGTATTTGGTATGTATATAGGGGTTTCGAGGGACGTATAGAAGGTCACGTTTAGGTCATGAAGGTAAAATAAAGGTCAAATTTGTTACCTGTTTACAATGTCATGACGGTGCATACGTTAGATTTTTTAAACTGTTATATATGTGTAATGTTTAAATGAAAGGGGTTTTGGGCGTGTAGATTCATTCATTGTCAGAAGGAGTCAATTCAAGGTCAAAGTTGAATTTCATATAATGGATAGTACTTTGTTTAGATATAATTTGTCTTTGACGGGTATGTGGTGCCGAATGCCTTGATGTTATATTTTCAATTTAAGTGGAGTTCACGAACTGAAGGTCAGGTCAAAGTTCAGTCCTACTCCTGGGTCACAAAGGTCAAATTCAAATATCTGTCATTTTTAGTTCATTGTCAGGATTCAGAGAATGGTATATGAATTCAGAATTGTTCCGCTTCAAATCATCTCAGTTTAGTTTGCTTACGTTTTGGTATACTGCAAACAATTGAATGTTGAGTTACTCAAAATATATTAGGTCGTATGACTCGAGGTGCTACAGTTCACGATGTCCATAGCACCTATGCATAGCACTGACGTCTGCTTTTCAAACTTTTCAAACTTTCATAACTTTCTCATTTCGTAACCGAATTTGAAATGACTTTTTAAAAATTGCTTCTCTCTATCCTCTCTTTTCATTAAAATTGATTTTTTTTCCTCATGGTTTCATTCTCCTTTAAATGTCTCAAAAATTGATATTGAAAAGCCATGTAAAATATCATCATTGTGGATTTCTTCTGCCACTCTTCATGGAAATTTGTCAGTATGTTTACTATGTGTGAGATAGTCTGATCTAGATTGTTGCAATTATAGTGCGAATTTTCAGTTTCAGATATACTTTTCAGACCTAGCATGTATGTTAGGGCTAATAGTATGCAGTTTCTATGCAGGAAGGTCCATGTGTTCATCACGGGGTGTGGTGTTGGGAAGGTAGGGCCTATACAGCCCCTGGGAGCCGGGGGTGCTGGGGTGCTGCAGCACCCCCAGAATAGTTTGAGGGGGTGCGCAGCCCCCCTGGAAGGCTGAGGATGCTGGGGTGTTGTAGGGGGAGTTGTAGCTAAAAAGTAGTTAAAAAGAGACCCTAAAACGCTGAAGACCTTTTTTTTTTTTTTTTTTTTTTTTTGCTTGTGAGAGAGTTTTGGACTTAAAAAAGAGACCCTAAAATGCTGAGGACATTTTTTTTTTTTGCTCACAGCACCCCCAGTAACAAAATCGTTCCCAGGTCCCTGGGCCTATATAGTTTAATACGATATAAAAGGCCTTCCCTTGAGGAAAATGATTACCTGTGCCCGGAACACAAAGGTTTGCAATCAATATAGAAGTGTCAATAGCCAAGTGTCAATCTAGAGCATTGTCTCATGAACATCTCGCTCAAAATGATGACTCCTAAAACTTTAAAATCAAGTCTACTATATGCTTTTGTTTTCCTTACACACAGTTTGTTTCGACATTGCTTCTTGCTCTTCAGTCACATTGGGGACCATGGATAATGGTAAGAGTCCTGATATAAGTTCATAATCTGTCAGAGATGCATAAACATACACTAAGACCAATAATATTCACCTAAAGATCCGTGATGTTTTTACTTTTTAAGTAAAACATTATGGAACTCTTAGTGATGTTAGAATATCATGACAGTCTGAGCCTATTGACCCTACAACTCTAATTAACTTTAACATAAGTCTCATCTTGAACGGAGACTAACATTACATACAAGGAGATGTGAGCTGGTCTTATCATGGTGCGTTCACCCGGTCAGCTCTCTGTGTTCGCCTACAAGCTGACTTAGACGAGCACCGGTTTATATCTGATTGATACACGTATGTACTGTAAAAACCCAATTACACACACACACACACACACACACGCACACACACACCCACCCACGTGCACAAACACCCACACCCTAAAGAATCTTTAACAACCATGTGCAACAAATGGGTTGTAGCCTTGTAGGAGCAATATAATGGGTTTTGTGTATGTGTGCGTGTGTGTGTGTGTGTGCGCGAGCGCAATCTAAAGTGCCAGTCACACATACACGCCTGGCCCGCGCAATGAAAATTTTGCAAGTTTGGCCAGTGCGTCGTCTTTCGCTGGGTGTGCGTCAGTATTCGTTACTCGTTCGTCGAGCGCGAGTGGACCAACGCTATGCATTCATTGTCATTCGCTCTGTGCGTCGGGATTTTCAGTGCATGCACAAAAATGTGCGCGGAGCTCGACGCATGAATATACTCGCCAGAAGGACGCCAGACACGCACAGAGCGCGCTGGACCAACGCTAGACACACGCAGAGCTTGGTACACGCTTGGTATTCGTTGTATTTTCTCTTGGATAGAATCTTGAAGTTGTGCACTCGTCGCTGCACTACATGTGACGGCATGCAAGACGAGCGGCACAGTCACATGACCGCTGTAGTTCGCTGGCTATGCGTTGAATGCGCGGACCATTCGTGCGCTAGCAACACGCTGTGCATTCGTTGGATTTTTTAACATGTGCGCCCTGTATACGCTCTGTATACGCCCTGTACACGCGCAGCGCGCTAGAAACACGCTGTGCATTCGTTGATAACTCGCTAGCTTCTCCCAAATCCTGACAAAAGTTGGGCGCACAACGACGCACTGATCTTATTTTCCATTTTTAAAATTAATTTTCCGTGCGCGTGCCGTGCGTCGTGTATGTGTGACTGGCCCTTAAAAACAACAAGGTGCCTGTAAAATCTCGACATGATTAACGAGTCTAGTAAGGTCCAAGTCGAAAAAAAAAAAGTTTTCTTCACGATACGTCAAGGTTCTTAAGAAATAGTGCGAGAACTTGCAATGTAGCCTAAATGTGAGACAATATGGCCGGAATTCACAAAGGAGGCTTGATTTAAACAATGGTCCAAACCCTGGTTTGAAATTCCACCGTGGACTAAAATAAGCGTATAGGAGTGTACCGCCTGTTCATTGGACACGCGCATAGTACGCTTGTGGAGGTTTAAATTATGGGTTATAATAAACCTCCTTCTTGAATTCGGGCCTATGAGTTACGATTTTGTGGTGATCATGTGCGGAGATTTCTTGTCAAGGCTGGTTGGACGCGACTAGCTTTTACCATTGGTTGCTGTACAATCTTCAAAATCTCCGGGTTCGCGTCCCCCCCCCCCCCCCCCCCAGATCACCGCCCATGGTGATGATATTTCCTGTGTGAAATGACCTGTAAAGCTGCGTTATCCAGCATTTATGTTCCGCGATATTTTCCACAAATCTATAACTTATTTTGAATGGTAACTTGCAAAATCATCTAGTGTAAAATCAAGACAATGTCATAATATGAAAACCCTCTAGAAGAATCGCAAATATTTTCATATCGAGTAGGAATGTATTTGATTTGATTTGATTTGATTTCATGTTTATCTATTTCCGTATAAATCATCATAAATTTACAATCTTTCAACATGTAGG
Source organism: Heliocidaris tuberculata (assembly GCA_025618425.1). Taxonomy (NCBI): domain Eukaryota; kingdom Metazoa; phylum Echinodermata; class Echinoidea; order Camarodonta; family Echinometridae; genus Heliocidaris; species Heliocidaris tuberculata. The sequence continues at coordinate 9,713,119 of CM046836.1, read as the reverse complement.
GTCACATTAAATCATACATAGAAAAGGGGGTCGTCATAATAGCGCAGCTTGAGCTGACGTTCTCATCGCATTTCAAATCACTGAATAGTTTGAATACATTTACGTAAAAAGATTCTTTACAAAATATTCAACTATTAAAGTATTTTGAAGCTTTTTTTTTTGGGGGGGGGGGCGTTTGTAGTTTTCTGCGTTACACCTAACTTTGTACATTCCTCTTTTATTATATTCTCATTTCTTATCAGGGGTACTCATTCCCGTTGTCATTGCTGGTATCGTCGTCAAGGTCATCATTTGGTCATGTTGCATACACGCTTGTAAATCTGGAACTCGAACTAAACGGCCGACAGGAAACGTTTATGTAAACCAGAGAAATTCAGTCTTGAGAGGTATTCTCACCGTAATGCCTTACATCAAAGCCTTGTTGACATATGTTAATTGTTTTTTTATTTGAAAATAAAAATAATAACAATAACAAAAGCAATAATAATATAGATTTTCCCTGTCAAATTCACATAATTAGCTTTCAAATTAATTTTCAAACGTTCGTATTCAAGCGATTTGCCCATCCCGTTTACTCCTTTGCTTCAAATTAGTTTTCAGGCGTTCATATTCATTTTCCAGCCTCAAAAATGTGCTCCGAACATGCAAACTAATTTATCGTCGTTCACTTTAAAGAGGCCGAAGCGTCATTAAAATTCATTTACGACCACGAGTTTTACTTACTTTTTCATTAATAGGCAGGTACAAGCATGACAAGAAGTACAGAAAATAGCCGGGCTTTGCCCTTTTTTATGAATCTGACTTTTCCATTTTTTTTGTCATTTAAGTATTCTAATGTTTTAAAATGTAATTTGTTGTTGCAAAATTATAAAGACATCTAATAATTATGTAAAAACGAATTATTGGACTACTCTTAATTTTTCATATACTGTATCGTTTCAAATGTTTACAGGATATTCAAAGTAGCCTTTCACATCTTATGGTCTGTCTTTTTTATTTCGTCTAATCTTATTTTTCAATTGACCATTTGCTTTGTTACTTCTTATTTTTGTTTTTGATAATTACAGCCCCCCCCTAAAAAAAAAGGAGGGGAAAGGGGGGATAGGAGGGTTGCTATAAAGGGGGCTCGATCGCCCCCTCTTCATAGTCAGAAATCGTTCTGCGGCGCTTTATTATGTTCCATGATTTTGCATTTTTGTAGAGTAATATCATTTTTCATCATTTTCATTTAATCCTGATTTATGACACTGCAAGAACACGTCATTACATATTGTTTCTAAATCTTATCTTGTAAAAACAATTTGAAAATTCGAAGGGAAAGAGTGCATTGTTAAAATTCGAACATGCTTGTCTGTTGATGAAATCGAATTCCAAAATGTTCACGATCCGTAGCTCCCGTGAATTTGGGTAAAATTCTAATTTGAATGCACATTCTATCAAAATGCATGATGAAAGCATGCGATCGCTTCCCCTAAAAATCAAATTTAATGCTCATTTTAGGAAAATGAATGTTGATCTTGATGAGCATTCAAATCCAAATGAAATCGAGCGACTGTTCATCAATTTGGCTGCTGTTTTGATGAATTTTACCGGGAAAACCTATGATAATAATGATAATACCAAAAACAGTAATAACAATAATAATAATAATGATAATAATAATAATAATCATCACCATCATCATCATCATCATCATCATAGCAGTAATAACTATAACAATCATAATAATGATTATGATAAATAATAATACTAATGATACTAATAATAGTTATAATAATCATAATAATGATAATAATGATAATAATAAAAATAATATTAATGATAATGAACACGATGATTATAACATGTCTTGTTTACCTAAGGCAGTGATAAATATTGTTCTCTCTGTCTGAGAGCCCTGCAATCAAATTAGACCACTGCGGCCAAATATAAATATAGTATCGTTAATATTGCCCTTTGAATTGTTTAATATTATCTCTTGGGAATCGTATCTCTGAGCATGCATAAGGGCTATTACAGTTATGTTATTTTTTTGCTTGACTGTTTGTTTGTTTGTTTTAACTCCTTTAAAATTCACTCTTACCATTCATATACACATAATGATATTGTTAAGGCGGTTTACGCGTCTTAACGGGTTTTGTCAATTCATAAGCCATTTGAGTATACCTGACTAGTGTATTTGTTACTGATCAATAATGCAAAACTAGGTATCAAAGAATCGTCGACAGGTTATTTTAACATTTTTTATTTTGTTTTGCAAAGATGGAATCTAAAAAGTTTGATTTGATAGAAGTGTTGTTCTTGCACTCATCTAGTCCTGAAATTGAGATACAAAAGTGGTATTGTATTATTACAACCTGGGTTTTGCAGTGTACCGTATGAACACTGCAAAAGGTTTGATCGGTACTGTGCCCGAACGATGCCTGTATGGTTGTACGACATAATTAGCCTTCGGCGACACTTGCTACTCGGTCAATATCCCAAACTAACCTAATTTTTAACTTCAGCTCTGGATCAAACACTAATCTAAACATAACCCTGGACCTCTAGGAAAAACAGAGCCATTAATGGATCAGAATAGAGCTTTCCAGCCGTTATTTTTTGGCTAATTCTTGATTTAATTCTTGATTTATAATTATATTCTTCTACATTCTACATTCTAAGAGAATACAATACCGTATACTGGTTCAGACTTACAAATCACTGTCAACCACACTTCCTCAATACATCTCCTCACTCTTTCAGCAACAGAGAACATCATATTCTCTTCGTTCTACCTCTGCTCCTTCCTATGTCATTCCAAAATCCCGAAAACAGGCTGGCTTCAAGTCCTTTCAGTCACTTGCTCCACAACTTTGGAACAGACTCCCCGCATCTCTCCGTAATAGCACATCACTTGACATCTTCAAGAAACATCTAAAAACTTACTTATACAATTCTTAATTTACTTGAATAGACTTTAGGTGACAGCGCCTTGTATCCTTTGGAAAAGGCGCTATATAAATCCAATTATTATTATTATTATTATTATTATTATTACATGTAAATTAATATGTACGGTACTGATGATCTATTTTTACGGAAAATAAAACCAACCAACCAACCAACCAACCAACCAACCAACCCTATAAACCCTTAACCTAACCTAAAATTCAAATGCAACCCTCACCCTTATCTTATAATCTTTGACAAGATAAAGCCCTGGGGTGTATTCCGAGATTCCTTTTATCTCAGATAAAATTTGAGTGAGATAAAATACCCTTAAAATATTTCTACATCTTTATTCTGAGAACCATTTTAGCGAGATTTTATCTCATCTAAGACACGCCCATTTATATGCCATAACCAATAAGAAATGTCGTTAGATTTCACTTTCATCATGCTCAGTCAACAGAATTGCTCTCTGCAAGTCTCTGGGCAAGGGAGCATGATCTTTACAATTTCCAATACACGTGCCTCAAAGCGCAAACGCTCATTTGCTAGGATTTCCTTGAAAATTATTGAGGTATTTTCAGAGGTTTTAGAACACTATTACAAGATCATTGCAAGTGTGATATTAGTTGGCAAAAATCTTGAAATAGAATTCGATAATCATACGAGAATGTTGCTTGAGAAACATAGTCAGTACTCGGTATCTTTTTGTTTAGTTTCATCGCATGACTAGCATCACACTTGTCCAAAAATATGGCAATCACCGTGCCCCTAGAGATAAAATAGCCCCTACCCTATTTTCAGTTTATCTTTGCCACAAATAAAAATATAATAAGCGTTTAAAGCTGGGTGTATCATGCGTACAACATACATAGACACGCAAGAGGTATGAGACAGAGAAAAAATTGAGATAAAATCCGAGATAAAAAGTGGACGTCTCAAAATACCATTCTTTTTTAAAGATAAAATTTTAAAAAATTAAGAGATAAAATGGTGCTCAGAATACCACCCCTGAGCAATTGTCGCTTGGAGCATATGACGGAACATCTCTTGTTTTGATACCGCCACAAATAATTCGCCAACCAGTTGTTGTTGTTGGTTTAATGGCGATTTTCCATTGGTGACTGGATGATTTTCGCCAATCGAAAAGGATAGACCGACATTAAAAACAAAGAAGACAGTTTCTGGTATGATCACTTACCCAAACAGTATTACGTTCCTTGTGCATTCAGGCCCGTAACTAGGGGGGGGGGGGGTTCAGGGGGTTCGAACGACCCCCCCCCCCTTTTTTTTTCCCCTTTGGCGAGCAGAAGTCCACTTGAAAAAAAAAAGCGAGGGGAGAGATGATGGAAAAGGGGGAAAATGTGATAAAATATCGGTCTTTCCGTCTATTTTAATACATTTTATTTCGATTTTGTCCCGTAACTTCCTTATCTGGCAAATCTATAATATCAATCAATGTCGTCTTTCACCATTCATTTTTGAATTTTGTACAGTATGCCATGTTGCAATCGATTATTTTTCAAAGCGTCATTCAAAGAATTATTCAAATTCGTTTGTAGTAGGTCCATGGCAGGCGTGTAATAGGGGGGGGGGGTTGTCAGAGGGTTCGACCCCCCCCCCCCAAGCTTGAGAGCAGAAATCTGCTTGAACAACAACAAAAAGAAAAAGAATCATAAGGCAAAAACAATAAAAAGTTACATCAGAATAGTAATGTTTAGGTTAACAATAATATTGTAAAACATTTCCATACCAACTGGCTAAGATAGGGGAAGGGCTCACAAGGGGGTCACGTGAAAGGGGAGAGAGGAAAGAAATTGGAAATTAATGTGAGATAATAGGGTTTCCAGTCGATTTGAACACTTTTTTATTTGCTTTTGTCTGCAGCTTCATAATACTTCACAGTCATATATATATATATATATAAGACCTAGTCAGTTTACGTCCTTCGCCATTCATTTTCGGAATTTTATTTTTCATTTTGTCAAAGACTTTTGTAAAAGGGGGGAGGAGGCATGCAAATGCAGGGCTGTCAACTTTGGGGAACTGCTTGGAGGGAGATCAGTATTTTTTTCTTCTCCCCAGCCCTCCAAAAGTCGGTCGGGTGGGGGGAGGGGGTATCGGGTTTTATGGGGTCCGCTTTGCCTCCATATTTCTCTAACAAGCAAAAAACAAAAAAACAAAAACAAAAACAAAGTTATCCGTTCGACAAAGAGGGGGCACAATTTTGTGGGGCAAAAGTTGTCAGGGGGCACTCTGCCCCCCCCCCCCTCCCCCAGCTACGCTAGTGGTGACGAATTTGAATGACAATTTTTTGAAATTGACTTCCCAAAGATGGATTCGATGATAAAATTTTGAAGCGGACTGCCAGGTCCGACGCATTCGAATGAAATCTGACGAAATTGAATGGAGATATGTTGAAGTTGATTGACCATTGAACCTGTTGAATGACACTTTAATTATTAAACTATCTTTGGGATCTGACATTTGGATGATTATTGAAGTGCTCAATGATGCATTTTGATCTTTAAAGAGTGTTAGATTGGACAGGAAATCCTGACAATACAAAGAGATAGACTGCTTAAAATACCATACAACTGTACGAAGATAACGTGGGAAGATAAGCAGTGATAAGCATGATAAGACTCAAATGAAATCTGTGGTAATGGAATATAATAGTGAAATATAGAAACCATACTGGAAAAGAGAAAGAGGGGTATTTAATGTGTCTGTTCACTTCAAAATAGAAAATTTCCCCGCTCTCAAGTTGCATGAAGTACTCCTATCGGACCCGGTCTAGTCATTCAGGCCCTTAAATATGGCGCTCTAATACAGTCTGTTCACCCGGAGTGCCATGAGAGTGTTTTATAAAACATCGACTTCGTGGAAACTATAATCAGAAATAACAAGATGCCCCAATATTTGGGAGATAGTAAAGTGCGTTTTCAGTCTCTCGCTTCGCTCAATCACAAAACTTTGAAAGGAGATTCAGGCAGCGAGGTCTATGAATATTTCCATAGGATGTTATTGCAATATTCATGCCCGTATCTGCCCTTTTGCCTATTGGTATTCGGGTGCCCTATCGTCATGGCACCCGAATACCAATAGGTCCACTTTCTATATTGATATGAGCAACAGCAAGGTAAAGTGCATTTTTCCTCGCTCACAAACCTTATAAACGAGATAGTTTCATGCAGCGAGGTCCATGAATAGTCAATGTTATGACAATTTTTGGGCACGTCACTGCCCTATCGCCATGGTGCCGAGATATTAGGGTTATCTTTCTATAAAAGAACAACAGTAAAGTGCCCCCCCCCCCTCCTTCGCTTCACTTCCTAAAAACTTTATTAATATAAATGATTCCTGGCAACGAAAGCTTTACATTTCACCTATTGGTGATTAATAAAATAAAAATTTGCCATTTTAATTAGTACATTTTTATTTATCTCTCGCTCGCTTTGCTCTCTCGCAGTATTTGGAATCCTACACAGTGGTAGCATATGTTCGGGCTTCACATTTGACCCACCCCCTGTCAAATAATTCTGACTATGCTCGTGCCCATACCCTTGGAGGGACACCGACCCTCACCCGCCACCCCTACTCGGTAGCTTCGCTCCCTCAAAAAGGTCTACTTTTTTCCAATGTTGCACCCCCCGCAAAAATCCTAGTTACGGGCCTGTACATTATATCCAGACAAAAAAAAAATGATTATTTTCGGTTAATTTTCGGCAGAGTGCCTGGCTAGTCAGTGTGACTAGCGTGTTTGAGACTAAATGTTTGCTTTTTTTCCATCTGAACTCACTTTTTCAGATCATCCAATAACCACAACCGGGGACACTGATCACGGTAGACCTCCGTACGTTATCACAATAATCTCTGTACCTGAGCCTGTCAGGGTGCCACCATTTAATGACGACCAGCCTCCTTCTTACGAAGAGTCGGGGAAGTATCGCGTGGTTAACCCTGTAAAAGTAAGCCAAAAGTAAACCATAGAACAACAGTTTGTACATTTAGCTTTATAGGTATCTTAGACTTTTCCATACAAGTAAGACCCATCAAATGCTATTTTTAACTATAACTGTGGAGGTGTCGCGATATAGTATATTTTGTCTCAAACAAATGATTTAATGTCATCCTAATCCGTTTGTTTTTGTAATATTTGTTTCTTTCAACAATGTTATTTAAGTTCTCATCTTATATGCTTTCATTTGGAATAATTACAAATGAATTATATAAAATCATAAGTCAGGAGTGAAGGAGAACAAATATTTGAATTACAAGTAAAACATTTTTTTTTTCTTTTTAAATTTAGAAGAGATCGTCCACTGTTATTTTCACAGTAATAAAAAAGGGATAGCAACATACATAAACAAAATAAATAGTACTAGGAAACACATGTATACAAAATTATGCTGAAAACAGGGAGTCTTATTGTTATAGCGTCTTTCCTCGGTTTCACATTCCTTTATTTTTGTTTCAATTTCATACTCTACTCTTTGTTTTTCACAATATCTTTCTTTGTTTTCTCTTTGATCAAAATTTTTTTTTTTGTTGTTTATGATTTTTTTCTTCCATGTCCATATTTATCTTTATCTTTCTTTTTTTTTTCTACTTTTTTTCTACTTTTTTCACTTTAATACATTCTTCTTCCTTTTTTCTCTCCTTTGTCCGCATTTGCATGATTGTTAGTTTAATTTTGTAGCTATTCCATGAATTATCATTAACCTATTTCCAGTGACCAGAGTTAATTTTGCTTGTAATAATCGGAACATGTTTCTGCACTTTGGTTTCTTTCAGGGGCGTCGTTCCGTTTTTCGGAAGGGGGGGGGGCAAGAAACCCCTTCCTGATTTTTTTCACTCCTAGTGATTTTCAGCTTCTCCACGGTACATGAAGCAGCGAAAATTAGAGAATTTGCGCGCCGAAATTAAAATCTGATCGTGTTGTGCCTTTTGTATTTCTTTGTTTGGAAGGTTTCATTTCCCGAGTTTTGCATAATTTTTCCTTATTTTATTTTACACCTCCGGATTTATTGGGGGCAAAACGATATGTTTGCCCTCACAATATTTTCTATGGGGGCAACTGCCCCACCCCCCCCCCCCCCACCTCCCCCCCCCCGCCACCCCATAATCGACGCCCCTGGTTTCTTTGTCAAATTATTGTTGTATTGTTAATTGTAAAATTATTACTTTGAAAAATGAAAAAGAAATGAAATAAAATCTATGAAATCTGAAAAAAAATATAATTCCCATCTTATCTCGAACTATCTTCTCTATATGGGTTATACATTTGAATATTGTTGAGTGGACGGTCGAAATGACGTACTCCACATAAATATTTAGTTTATATTTCATGAAAATAATACGTGTGTATCGTAAATTGTAAATTAATATTTCTAAATGAATTGAAGCGGTTCGTAAATTTGTTTTGTTGATTTTAACAAAAAAATTGTTCTTCAGTTATGTTTTGATATTGCGATCCTCAAGGGAAAAAAGTGATTTATGTTCGATTTTTGTGATGAATGTGAAAATCCACTCTTTGTTATACAATAACTATTACATTATGAAAAAGATGATGAAGTTTTCTGATGTGACTTACGTTTGCTTTTTTTCAGATAACTATGTTCAAATGTGATATCGAAGAAAAATATGTGTATTCTTTTTCATGAAATAAAATCGAAGTTTTGAAAAAAAATAGCACTAAAAACAAATAAATGTATTATATGTGATTGATGAATAGACTTCAATACCCTAATATTGTTCCGCATTCCTAATGGAGCGGGTCTGCCGAACAATGTTATATCATGGATATACTACTCGTATATCCATGGTTATATGTATCATGAGCATGCACAGACTCCGGAAGCGGGGGGGGGGGGGGGGTGAATGGGGGCAAAGGGAGCAGTTGCTCCATCCCCCAATTATTGAAGTGGGGGTGGATTCCCCCCCCCCCCTCATGGACTTCCATGCAAGAAAAAGAAAAGAAAATGACATTCCATAGTTTTGCATTAAATTTATAATAAGGTCTTTAAATGCAAACTTTCATCATCTCACAATAAAAAAAGGCCTCGAAGCGTGGGCAGGTGCTTCTCTCTCCAAAAAGAAAGGGAAGGTCGTTTTGATGGTCCTCCTCACAAAATTGAAAATGTTATATGACATCATTCATTTTGCAGTTTAACAATCGAAAGGTTTTTGTGCTTTAAATACGTAATTTCTTTCAACATTGAATAATCTAAATTTTCTCACTTGATTACTACCAATCTTTCACGTTCCAGTAAAATAATACAATGCTCATTGACACATTACTGCAGGAACCCAGTCTACATCAACACACCGGATGTGTGGGCAATGGCTTTCCTCTATAAAGGGTTAGGGGGCAAACTCGTTTTGTTCCCGCCCCTCGCATGATTATTATCGATCTATCAAGCCTGAATTATGTTCAGTCTTATGTTAATCATGATTTTGAAGGAGGGTGTGACTTTCCGTGAGTTCAAAGTTTCACTTGAATGTAAAATTTCGATAATTATTATGTGAGCAATTTCTTCGCTCCGTTCTCTCGCCTATTAATCAACTTATCTAAAAAGTCATAATGATACTGCAGAAATCCGGTTCAATTTAAAATGTTCTGTCCTATGAAAAAAAATGTTTAAAAATACCGTATTATGCTTGTATCGTGATCTACATGAAGCTCTGTACAAATACTACAAAATCCAATTTCTAAGAATCTCCTAAACATGTTGTGCATGGATATCCTAATAGGGCATCTCTCATTCCACCCTACAATAATACCAGCAGTAATAATCCTGTTTCATGTCTAATGAGTGATGATGCAAAACAATGGATGATAACCGTGCTTCAAATAGTGAAGGTGTTGTTTTTGTTTTGTTTTTTGTTTGTTGTTGTTTTTTATTTTTAAAAAGCACTTTCAAAAGAAAGTGTCTTGAAAAGGGTAGAAATGTGCTTGTTAGAGGAGGGTGTTAGGGCTGTAAGCAGATAGTATGAGATAGGCCCCATATCCATTTTTTTTTTTTTTTTTTTTTTTTTGGACTCGCCCATGTCTATGTTCAACTTGGTACACTCTACTCTGTTTGGGTATAGTGCATATGACATTTACAGGGTGCCTATAAAATGCAACGAGATTTTGATAATATGGTAATGGTAATATTTTGAAAAGTACGTAACCATCATCAATGAAATTTAGTAGGTATAGTTGTAATAGTGTCACATGTAGGTCGTGTCGTGTGAATTTCGTAAGGATCTTAGCTAAAACTAAAAAGTTATGATCATTTTTTTTTTATATAAATCGTTGCATTTTAAGCCTAAAGCCTAAAAAATTGTAGTAGTAATAGTAGTAGTAATAGTAGTAGTAGTAGTAGTAGTAGTAGTAGTAGTAGTAGTAGTAGTAGTAGTAGTAGTAGTAGTAGTAGTAGTAGTTGTTGTTGTTGTTGTTGTGCTAGTAGTAACTATTTAAAGAATTGTAAAGCAATCGTTAGAGTTCTTTTCATTATTGAATAAAACAAAATATTGTAAACGTTTATCCACAGAAGAATATAGAGACAATTTCAAGGAAAAATCGATGTGATTAAAGTAACACACAGTATGGTCTATTTCACGAAGTTCTTTAGACCTACACAAACACGGGCGTCTTTAGAGCATTCGACAGGGGATATTGGGTCAGTCGAAAATAATCTCACAAGTATAAGACTGGTCGTCATTTTTTTTAAATTTATTTTTATTTTTATTTTTTTACCGATAGAGAATTGAAATTGAAATTCCGAACAAGCACAAAAATAAACCCATCACGCTCATTGACAATGTTCCCTTGTGTCGTATTTATTAATCAAAGCATCAAAAAAAAATAATAATGTGGACCATTCATACACTCTGTTCACGTTTAATGTACGGCGGTTGTAATTATTTCTTAGTCCATTCCAAAGAGAAATAATAAGAAAAACAAGTTTGTATATTCATTGGATATGAACCTTTTCATGTCAGATTTAGGCAGGTTGTTATTCAATCAGGAAATTATGTTATGAATGATAAACAATTAGATATTGGTTTGTTGTTTGCATTCACGCCCCGTCAAGCAAAAAATAGTGTCAATATTGCTTCCGGCCGTGAACAAATACTGATTTTCACACGAGTAATTTATTCTACCACGTCCTCTTTGCAGAAATCCGTCATGAAATGTGTTCACCCTGGTTCTTTCCGTGTACATGTGTTTGCTGCTGTCCCTACATATGCTCCGGTGACAATTGCTCCGGACTTTATTCAGTCAAAGATATAGGGTTATGGTTAGGGTTACAACTGGGTTTTAGGTTAGGTTTAGGGTTAGGTTTAGTGTTTGGCCCAGCATCAAAATTTAGAAATGTTGATTGTGTGTACTGTGAGTAATTGGAATAATATATATATATATATATATATATATATATATATATATATATATATATATATATATATATATCAAGACGGTTCTGCGTCGGTGTGTCGAAATAGATAGCAAACAATTATGTTGAAATAAAAACACCGCAAGACGTAAAATTTACTGACGTTTCGGTCACAGACCTTTATCAAAGTAAAAGACTGAACACATTCAAAATAATAATAATCAGATGCATGAATTATGAAGATGCGGGCAGTTGCTTGGATACAAAAAATTAGGTGCGAGAATTGAGATTTTGGTCGCAAGTGACGCCACAAAGAAAAATAAAAAAAAAATTGTGCGTATTTTGAAAAGAAATTAAAAGTACTAGATGCGCTCAACTCTGCAATTGGAACTAAAAGAATTATATGGTCTGGATGATTAATTTATCCCTTCCAAGAGAAATATATATCTATAGAAAATCATTTATCTTAGAGTTTTAGATGAGTCTATTTTTAACTTTATCATTTGGGTGGTATGTTTTTATAGCAAAGTATGCAATTCATTCTTATATCCCACCATGTTAGGCTTGATAAATTTGTTGACATGTTGAAAAATGTATTATTTAAAGTGCAGTTTATGTTTGGTGTATGTATCTTGATGTTAATGAAACAAATTTTAGACTCTTTATTTTATTTGATAATAGTCGCTGTTTTAACTGTTTTATATATATATATATATTTTTTTTTTTTTATTTCTTTTCAAAATACGCACAAATTTTTTTTATTTTTCTTTGTGGCGTCACTTGCGACCAAAATCTCAATTCTCGCGCCTAATTTTTTGTATCCAAGCAACTGCCCGCGTCTTCATAATTCATGCATCTGATTATTATTATTTTGAATGTGTTCAGTCTTTTACTTTGATAAAGGTCTGTGACCGAAACGTCAGTAAATTTTACGTCTTGCGGTGTTTTTATTTCAACATAATTGTTTGCTATATATATATTTTATATATATATATATACACATTTTTTTTTTTTTTTCAAAATGACTCAGTCTGAAAGTCTGAATGACTGAAAGTCACATACAACGCAGACAGAAATATGTATTCTCGGGGGAGTTTCACAAAGAGTTAAGTTTGACTTAAAGTCGCACTTTAATTCCTAGTTACGTGCGGTATATGACACATCACCGCATTAGTCAGATCATGCTCTGGGGACGCGCACTATTGGGTAATCTACCAATGAGATTAATGAGTTTAATAGCGTATGCGCATTTGAACTTACGCATGACTTTAAGTCAAACTTAACTCTTTGTGAAACACCCCCAGGACTGCACAGGCATGTGACATGAATATTTGATTCAAACCTTTCAGCTATTTCTCGTTTCATGTCGAATATGAGGGAATTTGAAGGGCAATCTATTTCAGATGATATTTTTGCTATATGATATTCTTCCAAACTAACATTACAAGGATGAGCAAGCTCAAAATAATTATTTTTCAACTTTCCTAGAACTCATCCTTCTCTTTTTTGTGGTCCAAAACAATGCATGCGTGCGGTTTTAATCCCGTAACCTTGCCAAACCTTGGGAACACCCAGTTTTCACCAACAACTCCCTATTCCGTTTGCTCCATAAAAGAGAGATTTTTATTTTTCATCGTTATTCGCACGAGGGCCGGATTATTTTGATCAAGGGCGTCAACAGCTTCTGAAAAGTGGGGGGACACTGAGCGAGGGAGGTGTGGAAGGGGGATGCCCTCCCTCCCACGGTAGGGACTTTTTGAAGTTTTGCCATCGAAAATAGGCCTTTTAATGCACTGTGTAGCAGAAATCAAGCCAATTGTATCATGTTGTGGATTCTCATTATAACAAGCAGTAATATTACAACTTCTCATAAGTAGAAGGGAATTTCGCAATCACAAATTTCAGATAACCTTGTTGTTACTCTGATAGAGCAAGGTTTCGATATAAATCAAAAAATTACAGCGAGGTAATTACCCCGGAACTTCAGAACTTCCCGAAAATCTGCCTACTACGGTCCTCTGATTTGATGAAATCCTCGGCAATTCTTTGAGGGCTCAATTCTTATGCGTACGCAGGACTGCGCCCGATAGCGCTGCGCAAGGCCTATAATTAGGCCCAGGCCCCCCTCAGGCCTGGCTATAGGCGAGATCTAGAATAAATATTGCAACTCGATCGAACGGCGCGCCGCGCCATGGCAGTGCTGCATGGCGAGGGAAGAGGATTGGGATGATTTCAACAAGGCAACAAATGTCAACAAGGGCGGTTGAACATTTATATTTGAGTATTTCTCAAACTCAAGGCATGCAAAAGAACAAGATGGAAGTGCTTTTCAGGATTTTAGTAATGGGTTTGAACCCCAAAAGTGGGGGGCGACATGTCCCCCCTGTCCCCCACCTGTTTACGCCCTTGATTTTGATAAATGCTTCGATAGGAAATTCTGCATGAGCGACTGAAAAGGGGATTTATCTCGGTGTATTGCATGACTCGGAAAAGCCTCTTTGTTCTACGTGTCACTACCTTGCAATGCTGCTAACCCTCGCTCCAGCTTTCCAGAGTTCATACTATTTCTGATCTACGTTACAGGTAAATTAGCAGACCTATTACAACCAATATATTCTAAGTCGAATAATATCTGACAGAAGAAAACAAACTTTACTCTGTATTTGTAACTCATGCGTACCCGACACATGTTCCTGCTTCAATAATATTGATTTACCCCCTTCCTCGCGATATTACCGGTGTCGTTGTCGAGTGGTCTAAACACTTGACTGCAGATGAGAAGGTCATGGGTTCTTCCCCCTTTTATTACACTGTCATTTAAAAAATAATAATTTACTAACAATTATTTGTTTAGTTTTATAAGATATCATCGTGATAATCCAACTATTACTATATATGATTGATATAATCTGTTTATTTGCTTGAGAATGATAAACTAATAAACTGAAATAATAATTTGTTCTACATCTCCGTTGAGAGTGGCAAATGTAGATTTGTTTTACTTGCGGCATAACATTTTGTTCAGCCTGTATCATCATTGCTATTTATCATTCTTCTCACATTTTCCTCCTGAACTTCACTTCAGCTACCTTAAGAAAATGGCGCAATCCTTAATGAATGTGATTGGAGCCTTGTTGGTGCTCTGTATCCATCGTGTGCAGGGACTAAGATACGACTCAGGTATGATTATTTATTGAGCCCGGCTCACAAGAGGTGTAATTTAGATTGCGTCACTTCCTTTGCTAACTGACCCTTTGTCGATTGTCGATTGTCGAATTTATTTCATTCATCATACATGTCATAAAAAACATTTACATAAAATAACATACAATATAGCATACATATAAGGTCAAAATAACATATATTACAAAGATAATCATAAAATATAATATACATCACAAAGGTAATCTGGAGAAAATATAGGGGAAAGAGAGTATTTATGAGAATGAGGAGACAGCTAGAAAGGTAATGCCTTATTAGTGCTGCCACCTTAACAAAAAAAAAAGGAAATTGAAAGGAATTGAGGAATTGACCCATACGTCAGTCATACAAGGTATTGTTTGCGCTGTCCATTTTGCACTTACTCTTTCACCGACAAGACTCTTTCATGACGCGCAAAAGACCAGTCACTGACCAGTCACTGACCAGTCACTGACCAGTCACTGACTCGGTCCTAAGGTTAGCCAATGACGCATAGTATTAATATTAATAGTAAAATTATTAAAATACATTTCTCTATGAAATTTACTTGTTCATTCAAATATTTTTTTGATTACATGAAGCTTTTTAAACTAAATGAATGACACCATTCATTATAGTTATTAGTGCTTTCATTGGTATTTATGCTGGGCATACTCAGATAGTATGCTGTATAATAAACGGTCGAAGTGTATTGTTTGAATAACAATACCATCTTTTAATATTTTTTATGTTGATATGTATATATCATTTTTTGGTATCCCAAGTGAGGATTTATATTGAACCAAGATCATCTCTTTACTTTGTTTATGAGCTGTCATAATTACTATGTTTTGGGGGATGTCAAAAAGTAATTGATGACCTTTCATCTCATTTAAAAACCAATAACCGAATGTATATATATCAATGATTTTAGAAATATGCATCATTACGTTTTTGAAAAATTCCATTTATTATTATGTGGATACCAGATAATATGTAGATATATATATATATATATATATATATATATATATATATATATATATATATAATACAATATTATTTAAATATCTTTTGTATTTTGTTTTGTTGCTGTAATGAGTTTATATTGTTAGTTAATATCTTCGTTATCAAGCAGGGCCTTAAGGAAGACCACCAGTATTGGTGAAAATGTACTACCCTGTATAAATATAAGAAATAAATGAATAAATAGATAAATAAGTAGATAAACGATAACGATTTCGACATTTTCAATTGTAAATCCTACAATGTTATGTGTACCTGTGAGTTCGCCCTTGTCTATTAATAGTAGGACAGGTGTAGGCCAGGGTGGACCACGCTTTACTCTGTCACAACCTAGAGGAACATTTACCTAGAATTGAGTTTTGGATGAAAAGTCTATAATTGGGCCTGTTATTTTTATCATTGTTCATTTTGTTTTTTAAAAACGTGTTTCATGTTTTAAGTTTTAAGAAAAAAGGCATGTTTATATTTGTTCCAAAATATCAGATTGCATTCAATACTTAAATGCATTGTTTCGACACTGCGAAGTCTCGGTATTTATATTCATTATGCTGCTTATTTTCTTTCAATGTATTTTATTTAATCATGGAACTTACATCAGCCAGTTTTACAGAAAGTGCCTATATTCCAGGACTATTTTTCTATGTCACTACAACAGATTATACTACCTGGTACATCATTGCTGCAGTGATCTTCGTCATAAAGATAATTTTCTGTGCATGCTTGTGCAGTTTAAGGCATTACCGTAACCAACAGCGTGTGGTCGTTGTAGAACGCAGACCGCTCTGTAATCCACAAAACCAAGATCTCCCTGATGCCCTCGGTACGTTGAACCACATAACATGTATTCCTTTCATTCAGTACTTCATTAGATTCTTTAAGACCCTATCTAAAGCCAACACAATTATACATCAATGGAAAGCTGAGGAGACGTAGAATAAAAGTACTCATAGATAAAAACCATATTTCATTTCAGTATTGCACAAAAGCAGATTGAAACTTTGCTGAGCCGCCCCTATGGCAAGCCATCGGGGTCTACCTACGTCTACTAGTACGCGTACCCAGTAGACGTCACGTAAAACCGAACGGTACGTCACGCCTACTCGTTACGTGACGTGTACCCAATTTCGTGTACTCTGTCGTGACCTTACGTCACGTCACGTCTGTTCAATTACGTGTGCTTTGTTCAATACGTCACGTCTACTTTGAAATGGTCTAATTCAAGGCTTTTTTTTTTTTTTTTTTTTTTAATGAGACCGCTTCTATTCTCTACATAGTGATGTGGAATATGAGAGTTTGGGAAATCAAATCCCGATTATCAGGATTCCCGTCTTTGTTATGAAAATGGATGGCTCTATCATGATGAAGTTCAGGGGTCGCTGAACCGGGGGGGGGGGTTGCTCTATAAGCTAGGGAGTGCAGGCTTTCCCTCCACACACACACACACACGCACACACACTCCTCTTTGCTTATATTAATAATAACATATTATGCTCTTACTCGTGCTCATCCTCCTGCCCCCACTTTTCAAACGCTCTGTGGCCCGTGAACTAATAATTATGATGTCTTTCCACGTATACCAACATCGTTTACAGGCCTAGCCAACTTGATATTAGGGTGCCCTACATGTATTTTATTTCAAGCCTTTTTTCAAGACATGTATACTGCGGTTTGTGGTCTATTATCTTCACTTTTGCATAAACTGAAAATGAGGGAAAGGTAACCGTTTTCATAATAGAAGATCGGACAGACAATCACTAAAAAAGAAGAAAATGAAAAAAAGATAATTACATTTTGTACTTGCATGATAGCCCTCATGCCCTCGAGTTTGGGGGCAAAAAACTCACAAGAAAACAGAAAAGGAAAATTACATGTAATAATAATTTTCCAACAGGCTTAATAAGCTTATTAGTGCTCTAAAATGCAAACTTTCATCATTTAAAAACAAAATTTTCTCACACGGTCACCATCCTCCCTAGTGTATTGATAGACACAATGTAGCAGATGCTTGCTTCCATTTGTCGGGGGAAGTATTTTTGCCCCCACTCCACGACAATCAAACTTACCATTGCGATCAGCTTTCTAGTACTCTAAAAGGTGAGGCTTCATCATTCTAACCCCCTTTTTCACTTCCGGCGCTACGCTCCAGGTGCCCCGGAAGGGTTCTAGCTTATTTTATTTATTTATTTATTATATTTATTTTTCTTTTGGGGGTGGGGTAAACACTCTGAAGGCCCACCTCAAAAGCTTACTACTTGCTCACATCCCTACCCCTACCCCCCCCCGCCCCCCAAAGAAGCCCATTCCCCTATTTTTCCATACATACATATTTCATGTTATTTTGAAAGTGGAAGATTTAGAAATTTTACCCCCCCCCCCCCCCAAATTGCAAAATGTGAAGCACGCTTATCATCCATTGTTTTCCGTGGGGACACTCGTTTTTTCCGTAGGTTCGTTTTTTCCGTAGGTTCGTTTTTCCGAAGGTTCGGGTTATTTTAAAACCTGAAAACTGCATTTACACAGTATCCCCCTCTTTTTTTTTCTTCTTTTTTTTCCTTTTTTTTGTCAGGACTTGCGGGGCCGGCCTCATAGTGAACTAATTCGGAGGCCGCAGAACGGGAGGTGGGGGGGGGGGGGGGCTAGGGGGCTGCAACCCTCCATGTTTACACACTTGAAATTCGTTTCATTATGCTTATTAATACCGTGGAATTCCAATAAAACTCTGAATCCCCCTCCATTTAAAAGAAAATCATGCATTATATTTTGCACTTATAGAAAAATCATTTACAGTGTTAACAAACTTGATATTAGTGCGCCCTTAAAGGTCATGTAAAGTTTTGGTAAGCCCTCAAAAACTGTTCGTCAGATTTCTTCAATATTTGTCGATAAATAGCAAAATACTAGCAATACTAAGACACTGTGAAGATTTCGCCTCCTAAAGTTTAATATTAAACAAATAAGAGGCAAAAACTAATTTATGTGCCGGGACAGGCACGTAAAATCCCAACAAAGGCAGCATGTGCTAAACACTGTAAACACACGTGTAAAATCAATGATGAGTAGCTACACACAGTGCACACACGCTGTCTCTATATGCGAAGCCCCAAGACTGCTGTGCAGGGAGCCGTCGGGGTGGACGGGTCCTAGCATAATGGCAGTGATCAAGCATTCCTTACAGATATTTACATTGAAATTCACCAGAAATCATAGATGGAATACCAAATGATTTCTTACTGACATCTTTTCATACAAGGAGAACAGCATGAGACTATATTTAACATGTTTCTTTCCAATTTCCTTTCTGCTACCAATACTGTACGTGAGCTTTAAAAAGGTTTATTGCAGGACTATATTTCTGAAAGCATGCCTGTTTCTTGTTTTATATGTGTTCATTGTTTTACTCGTTTTCCATAAGGGAATAAATAGTAAGTAATCACAAGAAAAAAATAATCACATTTTGTATGTGCATTGGTACGTCGGTGCAGCCCTGTATTTTCCCCCTCTGCCACTTTTTGTATCGTCCTATTAAAATATTCTCTTCGTATATTGTTTTCCTTGTTCATTCATTCCCTTCCCGTCTTCTTCTGATTTCTCTTGCTTTGTTCATGTAAGGAAACGGTATAGTGATTCAAACAGTGTGGTGGGGGTAATCAGAAGGACCCTTTCGATGGACAATCAAAATTGAGCTGGATTAGCCGGGGGGGGGGGGGGGGGAGAATAACTGGATGAAACCTAGAGGAAAAAGTTCAGCAAAACTCCCGCTATCATGAATGGCCATGCACTGCCAGACATTTTAAATTGCGGCAGATGCTCGGATGCCCGCCAGACGCCCCCACCCCCTCCCTCACTGAGCGAGGTAGGCCTAGGTTGGAAAGGTATAAAACCCAATGCACTCTAGCAATATTGTCACGACTGTGTAATGTCACACGTCATCTTAAATGGTTGCTTGTACCTGCCAAGTACCCCCCCCCAAAAAAAAGGGGGGGTGAATGGAGGAGGGCAGAATTGAATGGATCAGTAGGAGAACCTCAATATTTAAAAAAGTCAGGGGATAAATATCAAGCATGATTCTACGTATTACAAGTGACATCTGGATGACAGTACTGGGCTACAACAGTGATAAAACACCATGCCCGCCTCCCCCCCCCCCCCCCCTTTCGATAAGAATGATAATAATGATCGGCAGGGAAGGGCTGCCTGGTGAATTCCAGTCGTAAATGTTCATGATTGCAAGACAATAAATACAAAGAGGTAGGAAAAATAACGAAATGAAATAGGATGAAAATATGCGGCAGAACTCCCTCTATCGTAAGTGCCCAATGTAAGACATTAAATTTGAAATGGTGGGGACGTCGGTCAGACGCCCCCGAATAAATGACCTAATCCCCATTCACTGAGATACGTCAGCTGGAGAGGTATCAGGATGGGATAGAAAGTATTCAAAAGAAATTTACGTAATGTATGATGTTCGTATGGTGTATCCGTGTAGTCATATGAAGTGGCTTCTTATGCATATTATATTATACTGCCCCTGCACAAAAAAGAAGAGAGAAAAAAAGCAAGTATTAGCTGTATAAGCAAGAGCAGTAATAAATTTATATCAAGAAAAGCCTTGATCAGGGGCGGTGCGCCCGCAGGGGGCACAGTGTCCCCAGTTTTTCAAGTACCCCAAAAGTGCCCTTTTTATTTCTGAAAATGCCCCCTTTCTCTCCGATAAGTGCCCCATTTTATTACTACATGTGCCCCTTTTCCTTTCTAATAAGTGCCTTTCCTCTTCTTATAAGCGCCCCCTTTTACCTATATTTCCAACTTTTTTTCTTTTTTTTTGACAAAAAGAGCCATATCTAGCTACAAAGAATCAGTGCGGCTTTACAGGTACCCATATTACTACAACTACAATGCAAGGCAAGGCAGCGGAGCTGGAGGCAAAAGGGGCACAATTCCCCCCCCCCCCCCCAGCAAATGATTTTTCATTCCGCTCGCTCTAATGTGCCAATAATTTACACCAAGTAAGTGCAGTATTTTCTGAAAATGTCCCCATAACTCGCTCGCTACGCTCGCTAGCTCTTACAGTATATAATGAAATCAAGCAGATCGCATAAAGTATGTATATCGGTGTAATCCTAAAGAAAACGACAGGGTTAATGTACAAATTAAAAGATCATTCGACATTCCCCCAATTAGATTTGCTGTTGTCATTTTCATTGTACATGTACCGGTATATCGCTGTAAATAATGTTTAACTCAAGGACTCCAGCAATAGAAAAAAAGTCCGAAAATTTTTGCTTGTTCGCTTCGCTTTTCTCGCACATGAATCGTTAGACCATTACACACAACTGCGTATCAGGAAAGCTGTAGTAGTGACCAGAACCATAATAAAAAGGAAGAAGGTGATGCTTGATAATAACTATAATTAGATTGTAGGGTGATACCAGTGTCACAAAATGGTCCCTTTTTCGCTTTATGTTCACCTCTTGTAGGTGCCCCCTTTCCCCAAATAAGTGCCCTTTTGTTCTGCCCCCCCCCCCACCCCCACTTTGAAAGACGCTCAGCCGCCCCTGGCCTTGATACTATGACCCCACATATTAAAAAGTGCCACTGGCTGGCATCAAGTCTTGGGTTGTGCCCTACGAGTCGCCCCCGTGCTCCATCCTACCCCGCCCACCTCCGAGTGAGCTGAACCGGTGAATTCAGTTGGTAGATACATATACTCAGCAAGACATTTCAGGTCGTAGGTGGAAAGAAAATGACGGAGTGAGACCAAGTTACGAGGAAATGTCTGCCCAACGCCCATGAATATGAATTGCACAAAAAAGTAGCTAGATTAACCAGAAACGTAATAGTGGAGCAGCATATCGTAATAGTCCGAAAATGGGGGGGGGGGGGGGGGGAGGGGCCTTTCGCGGGCGCAGCATACTATAGGCATCCAGTGACCATTCATTATACACGGATTCTAACATTACCGGTAGGTACAACCTGACTTCCTCTAATACTGCACTTTTCTTACTGATCCAGTCAATTCCCCCGTCCTATTTTTTTTTTGGGGGGGGGCGGTGGGGTGGGCATTCTATGGCGTTTGATAGGCACTTAACTTGTGGTATAGGAATGTCATAAACTGTGCTTATCTAGGGAATTATGGTGCCCGGGACAAACTATAAAACTGCCCCCTCCCCTCCCTGATTAAAAAACAAAACAAAACTGATATTAACCTCAAACACTTTGTGGAAATGAATTTGAGGCACTTTACCTTGGATAGTTACATGAAGTTTTTAAAAACTTTCAAGATCCTAACGAAACATTTTTCTTCGAGTGAGCAAAGGGACCAAGCCAAACTTGAATCTTTATTCATAATAAAAATGTAATTTTGTCATGAAAATATACTAAACATGGAATAAAATTAACAGTCTACCTCGCTGCTGGAATAGGAGGTGAAAATCGCCCCAAAATTGGTCTTTCATAGTTTTTTCCCCTTTCCTCCCCCTTTTCTCTTTTTTCTTAAATAGAGTGGAACGGCGGGGGGGGGGGGGGGGCGCACGTCAATGTGCTCGGCCACTTGCGATGCTTCAAATTCAAGTCAGTGGCAACTCACTCGTGGTAATGAATGTACCTGATAAGGTCGCTCACATGTCCTTTACAACATGAACCTGCCGGGGGGGGGGGGCATAACCTTTACCAGAAGACACGAGAGCCCGTCCGAAGGTACTTGTTTTTGATGCCGTTATGGGATAGAGGGGTCTGGCTACACGCACAAAGGAATGTTAATTCTTGGCCAAACCTGCGCACTCTTTGTCAGAAAATCATGGATGAAAGTGTCACTCTGTGAAATGTCGAAAGGAGTTTTCCTCACCAACCAGCCTAATTTGAAATATATAAAATAAATTACGAAGGGCGCAGGAGCGTCACCAGAGGGGGCAGTGACTTCTCATTTTCTTTAAATGTCTCTTTGCAAATTTAGAAGATTGGAAATACAAAAGCTCCCTACAGTGCGAAGGGACTTCGATATCTTATTTAAAGGGGTAAAGGGGAGGGGCAAGTTGCCCCCTTGAAAATTCTAGAAATAATAGGAGCTTTCCGTAAAGTGAGGAAATTATATCGTTATAGTGAATAATCATCCAGTTAGTATTTTCAAAGTTTGAATAAGTTATAGTTATGCAGGGGCCACGAAGCATTTTTGAAAGGGGGGGGGGGCTGATTTGATTTCACTTGAATAATGACAATCTCGCACCTTTTTTCGGGGAATTTATGAAACGTGTCTACTCAAACAACTGTGGGGGGGGGGCTGCAGCCCCCAGCCTCCCCCCCCCCCGGTTCCGCGGGTCATGTTATGGAATATACTCCTCCAACACAACTCGCCACTCCTGTGCTCCACTTCATTGCAACGGAAGCCCCCAAGGGCCGCCTCCGGGTCCCCCCCCCCCCCCCCCCCCCCCCCCGCTCTACACCTTTCTATAACCCCTTCCTCCCACATCCATTCCGGATGTATATTGCATTGTCTTATCCTCTGATTTTCTTTTTAAAGACCCTCTCGTATGATGACACACATCAGGGATTTCAAAACTATAATTTTTCAGGGTTGGAGGAGAACCCCCTTCCACATCCACACCTAGGTGTATATGCAGTTTCTTACTATCAGTTTTCTTTCCAAACTAGTAAAATTCGTGCATCGTTTACCTCTCTTGGGTAATAATAATAAATGACATTGTAAAGTGCAATGAAGTATTCACGGAATACGCTATATAATTGTAACATAATTTTATATTATTATTATTATTATTATTATTATTTTTATTATTATTATTATTATTATTATTATTATTATTATTATTATTATTATTATTATTATTATTATTATTATTATTATTATTATTATTATTATTATTATTATTATTATTATTATTATTATTATTATTATGATCATTATTATCATTTCTAATCTCAAAAATTTCGTGGGAGGTGAAAGATGAATCTAAGACAAGGACAATTACCCCCGCCGGAAAGTTACCCCCTAGCACAATTAGCCTTCGGTATCACAACGACAGCCTCCCTCCTCTCCACCCCCCCCCCCCCCCCCTCCCAAGGGGGCTGGGGGCACAATACCCCCACATTTTCAAGTAGATTCAGCCTATTTTTGTCTGATAACTGACGGTTTTGTTCATAAGTACCCTCCCCCTTTCCCTTCTTATAAATGCCCCTTATCACTTCAAGTGAGCTGTGCCCACTTCCTCTTTTAGTAATGCCCCCATCCTGCCTCTGTGCAATTTTAAAATCCCAGTGCCGTCACTGAACACTGAATTTCAAAATGAAAAGTGAAAATTCAGATACATTTATACAGTTTTCTTTCTTACATTGTTTTAAAAATGTCAAAGGAATGGGGAAAATTGAAATAAGAGACCAATAAAAGTTTGAGTAAAATCTGATAAAAAATGAGAATGTTATTAATTTTTTTAAGTTGTAATCAATCAAACACAACTTGGCAACCGACTCCGTGACGTATCTTGTAAGGGCCCATCCCATTTGCCCTGCAGTACTAAAAAAAATATATTTTCTGCTTTTATTTAAATCAGCTAAATACCATGGTGAAATTCCCCTTTCATGTAACTATTTGCGAGCGACTAAAAAATTTGGCCTCTATGTTTGATTGAAAGTTTTTTTTTGTTGTTGGAAGGTCTACATGACTGTTCTTTACAATAATGCATAAGCTATTGATTTGTTTGTTTTAAGTTAATACATTGTATCATAGTTTATCTCAGTGAATAATATACAAGGACTTTCAAATTAGCTCTCAGACTGTTTGGCTCGACACGTGCCAGGGCCTGTCATAGAAGCCGAGGAAAGGGGGGGGGGGCAGAGAATGGGGATTTATAGTTCCTTGGCTTCGCTCCCTTGCAGATTAATATAGATGCAGTGTTTTTCTACTTATGACTTTTGACAAACATGGCGCGTTACAAATGGTCACAATTATTGTTATTTACAAATCCCGTCTACTACAAGGCCCACAAATAGAATGTGTAACACCGTCTTTCCGCCCACTCGCAAGGAAAAATAATATGACATAAATCATTTTACAATAAAACAATGAAAAATATTTATATTTTCTAGTGCTCTAATTTTTTCGTTTCTTACTCGGTCTCTTCACCATTCCTTTGCATATTAATGAGGTAGTGTTTCTAAAGACTGTTCGGTAGAAACACGGTTCAAGTCAAGGCCTCGGAAGTAAGGGGCAGGGGCTATACTCAATTTTCCCCCGCCCTTAGCGAAACAAGAACCTATATTGCACTTAATAATTTGCAGTAAACAATGAATAAGCTTTCCATAGTGGTAAAAAGTACAAAGTTTTATGGAGTTCAACAACCCAAAATATCAATAATCTTACTAGGTAGCTATAAGCTCCCTCTTATTTTCCTGTATGTCTCCGGGCGGCCGCGTGGGGCTGGGGGGGGGGGGCACTTTCCTCTTTTATAGGTCCCCCCCCCCCTATGACAATAAATTTTGCTGTATCGCGATAAAAAAAAATTTAGTGCTCTAAAATAAAGAGGCAAAATTTCACCATATCAAAACCAAAATTTTCTCACAAGTCATGGTTCCCACGCTCCGTTACATAAAACACATGGTAATGAAACAGCACTGGAAACAGTGCCTTTTTTTTTTTTTTATAGAAACCCGGTGGCGTAAAAGGGAGGGGGCAGAAGTTTAACTCTATCAATTAGTGGGCTACAAAATAGTTTTGCCCCCTCCAAAAGACACACAAGACCATAATTTTGCAGTATGGCAACATTGAAAAAAAATTAAATGTTTTCAATAGATGAAGTACTTATCATTGCGTACTATAGAAACTCAGTCTACATGCGAGGCCACGATTTTGTGGGACAGAGGCTCGATCTCTTCTATATAGGGGAGAAGGAGAATCGATGCTGATGATGATTTAAACATCAACTGATTGAACATAATATGTACATTACCATGGTGGCGGAGCCGGGGTTCGGCAAGGGGCTCGATGGGCCCTGTGCCGAGTTCCGAAATCAAGAAAAGTGTCCTTGCTGTGACAAAAGAAAATTTTCTGAGGAACCAATGCCCCTCCTGTCAATTGCCAATCCTGTGATAAAATTGTCCTTTAATTTATCTGATTTAGACTGCTTCATGGACAAAATGATCTCTCTTAATTTATAATAGGCATACAATTGTTTGCGTGTGTTCTTGTTCCATCCCAGCAACAGTCACACCCCCCCCCCCCCGCCCCCTCCCTGTATAACGTACGAACATTCAGTCTTTAAAAAAAATAATTGTTTTAATGAATACATTGAATTTATCAACAGTCTTTTCACTAACGCCTTTGCGACTAGAATATGTAACATTGACAGCCGATACATCCCCCCGGCCTTAGTATATGACGAAATTTAGTGGAATCTAGCTCTGCCTCCACATGGATTACAAATCTTCTATGATTTTTCAAAGTTCAAGTATATAATGCCAAGGAGTGTAACAACCGATGAAGAAGATTTTTTTCTTTAATTATTAAGAAAACAAACCGTTTGTTTTATCATTTACTCATCATTATTTTACACTACTTTTTCTTCTTCTTCTTCTTCTTCTTCTTCTTCTTCTTCTTCTTCTTCTTCTTCTTCTTCTTCTTCTTCTTTTTCTTCTTCTTCTTCTTCTTCTTTTTTTTTTTGGGGGGGGGGGAGGGGGTTCACATTTTTTCGCCGGGGAGGGGGGAGGAGGACGAGGATGTCTCGTTTCAATTATTATAGCAGATAACTCCTTGGTTATAGCATGGGAATGTATTAATGTAACTAGGATTCCCTGGTTATAGCAAGAATATAGGCAATCCATCTCCCCATTCATGTATCAGTATCCCTTATGCACTGGATATCAGCTGGTTAATCCTTGGGTAAACAGGCGGCCTTCCAGTGGTCATGTAGTAGAAGTTTGTATACTTTGAATGCACTGAATAGCTTTGACTATATAGTAAACATGAGCTGTACATGTGGGGAGTTCTCCTAATCTAAATCATCAACTTGTTTCTCTTTTCCTCCGCTCATTACATGGTATTTATGAATAAACTTTATACATTAATTTCATTATGACAAATTTTTATGACGATAATAAAAATAATATTAACAATAATGATAATAATAATAATAGTAATAATAATAATAATAATAATAATGATAATGATGATGATAATTATGATAGTAACAATCATAATAATGAAATAAAAATGAGTAGTAGTAGTAGTAGTAATGACAATAATAAACCAACTCCGCACGGTTTATACTTTACTTTGGTTTTTGTTAGTTTGCTAAAAAGAGTCTAGGTCTCCTACTACTACTACTCTAAAAATTTATAGGACGACTTAATAATCAGTCACCAATAGAAATATATTAAACACCCTGAGCCCTTGCCAAGCCCTATACTTCCCTTATTGAACAATATTATTAACGCACATGGTTTGCTTTACTGACAAAAAAAAAAAAAAAAAAAAAAAACACCTGGAAATAGACTAACTCTTAGCTGACGTCACGTAACGACCAGAGCACACGTAATTGTATAGACGTCACGTAATGACTAGTCAAGGTACACGTTACCTAAATGACAAAGCACACGTTACAGTAACTGACGCTTCTGAACCCTTTGGCCACCTATGGCCGGAGGGGTCAGGAACGTCTGTAAAAGTAAAGTACACGCACCCTTAAACACACGTGACGTGATGACCAAAAACAGTACGCGTACTGAATACTGGCTTCTGATTGGTCAATATAGGTACGTGTATCGAAAATCAAGTACGCGTGGTGAGTAGACGTAAGTAGACCCCGATGGCTTGCCATACGCCCCTCCCAAATACGTGTCAACAGAAATCGAATGAGCCGTAGACCTTAGCTATGGGCTCGCAGATTACACGGCCAACTGATCACTCGTGTGCGATATGCGAATGTTAACAATGGAGCGTTTCTTTTGTGCACTGATTTTGTAAAGTTTTGACAAGTTTCTTATCGAGTGTTTGCAAAATGTATGTTCGTCTAATATTCATGAAGAAAATCAAGATGACTTGATCACAGAATTTGATTACGAAGAGAATGACGGCAGTGGGGAAAGTGGTAAGAAAGACGCCAGCGATGAGGCAAGTGATAAAAAACTTTGCCCTGATAAAATATCGGTAATCCTGCTGAACCTGCAAACGGTGAAAATCGACTTCGGCTTAATTATAGCATGGGGCGCTGAACCGGGGGGGGGGGGGCTGCATCCCCCCACACTTTTTTTAGTAGACACGTTTCATAAAACCTCGGAAAAACTTTCAAAAACGCTCCGCGGCCCCTGTATAAAATACCCTACCAAAACAGGCCATATTCTAACCTAAATCTAAAATATAACAAGAATGTGAATTTGTACTAGTAGAAACTGTTAACTTAGAGCAAATCGTCTGCGAGACATCTCTTGACATTTAGTAGTATAGTGCCTGACTGTAACCGAACAGCCCGACCCGGCTGGGAGCGAGCTGTAATTCCGCTTCGTACCTTCACATCAGTGCAGCAGCACAGGCGCCGAACTTCAGTTTCACTCATGTCTACCAGCTGCAGGTCGGAGTTATCAAGGTTTGGCTAGCTCAAAGATGCAATGAAATATTAATACAAAATATTTAATGTTATTTTCTTTCATTTGGTACTAGATAAAAATTCATGACTTTGAGAACAACGAAACAAAGTAAGCACCATACACTTTCCTATATGTGCAAACGCAATGAATCACAATCATGCACACACCAGCGCAGCTCTACAGATATGACGTCTTCAAATGCAGGCCTGTTTGAAGGTCGTTTTCGAAGCTTTCGAGTTCGAGTGTTTCGAGGGCGATTACTCTCCTGGCAGACAACGTAATCGCATGCAATTGGTATTGTTGTATTCTATGGCTTATAAGTTTTCCATTGATCTGTAATTGGTCTAAAAAAATCCTCTTTGGACAGGGTCTTCAAGAATAAAGAGGGCACTTTTGGAAAAAAAAAAGGAAATTAGTGATATTTTAGTGTTTGAATGTGAGAGCCGTTTCAAGATACGTCATAATCAAATAATCATTTCGCCAATAGCTAAAATCCATACTTCTGACGGTTTTTAGCTATTAGTTTTTATCTAACTAAAAAAAAATGCAACTAATTTTATATTCATATTTATGTACACGGTTCCGCGACAACTGATTGTTGATGTTGGTGGGCTGCAACCACACCCCCCTCCCCACCCCAATTTTATAACCTTCCCGCGGCCCCTGTCTAGTTACTGAAGTTTTCAAGCTGACGTCTTATGTTTAGTTTTGTTGTTATTTACAGATGTGAGACCAACGCAGCACGGACAGGTTCCCCCTCCCCCGTACGTTGTCCGAGAGAATGTTCCACCATCCGCCTACCCGGCACCCAAGACTAGTGCCTCAGCATAGGCGTCATCCGTGCACAACACGGACTGGTCCCACCCACATACGTTGTCCGAGCAAATATTCCTTCAACCGACGACCCTGCATTCATCCCTACACAATACGGACAGCCCCCCCCCCCCCCTTACGTTATCTTGCTCCATCCACAGACTCCACATCTAAGACTGGTGCCTAATGGGCGACATTCGTGTACCACGACCACGACCTTGTGTTGAATGAATAATCATTCATATTCCTGAAGCTGCTGTACAATCAACATGACAAGAATTACTGGTCTAAAGTGTTATAGGCAGCAAAAAATATATACTGTATATAATCGAGCCATCCTTTCTTTTGGGGGATAATTTTTTTGTTTTTTTAATTGGCTTTAAAGTACTGTTGTAATGTAAAGCTTCTCTTTTCTTCTTCTTCTTTATTATGTTCATTTTCCAAATGGACATAGAAATCAAAGTATACGGGAGACTGAGGTAAGATGATCCACAAGGTAAAAATGAGTTGCCCTACCTTCAATCAAAATAAATTGTTGTAATGTTTCCATGAAGAAGCTTACTCTATTTTCATTTTCATATATACGGAGGAGCGATGGCTTAGTGGTATAGCATATTGGTCTCGTAACTGGAGGACCCGGGTTCGGAACCAAATGGATGCGCTAGTGCCCTTTGGTAAGGCATTAATCCTCATTACCAAGTCCCTCGGAGAGGACTTAAAACCGTCGGGTCCCTGGTTACTTACAGTCATACACAAAGTCATGCTTTCTTAGCAGTCAGGTAAAATAAGCCATCAAACCTTTTCAAACCTTTCATATATTATGCTGATAAACGTGTATGTTGGCTAGGGAACGTGCATCAGCTGCTCAGGGAATGTAAATCTTAGTGCATGGCAGTAATGAGTGCTTAGAAATAGAAGATATAACAAATAGAGACAAATTTGGTGGAGAAGAAAGAGAATTCAATTCAACTCAATTAAGGGTGCATCTGATTGTACATATACAATAAGAAAAAAATGCAAAGTCTACAATACAATAAAAATTAAGTGAAATAGAAAATAGATTGATGAATTTTATATGATTGTCAGTTCAAGATGGATTTATGTAGTAATTGGATAAAACAAAAAAATAGAAATGAAAGAAAAAACAAACTCAGAACATACAGATTATTTAAGCAGAATATGAAGACCGAACAATATTTGTCCAGTGTTACAAATTATAAACTACGCGAAAATATAATAATGTCGACTTAGAATTAGCTTACACAACCTACTAATAGAAACCCGAAGACATGGGCGTCCAGAAAAAGTCTCACCTATAAAATAAAATAATTTAATAATAATGTAATATTGGAAAAGTTGAATATGAATTTCACATTGCAATTGAATGTACGAAATATAGCGCTGAAATTTTTTTTTTACATAAATGATTGAACTATATGAAGAATTCAAAAATACTAATAAGGAAGAGAAGTTTGTAAAAATCATGAAATTGGACGATTAAAATGCCATCAATCGCTGTGTAAAATATTTTTTATTGCTCACAAATACTCATGTTCTACTGGTTATATTTTTCGACTGTATCAAAAGTATTATCCGTGTATACTTTGAGTATCGAGCTGATATTCTGACAAGATTATTTGTATGATTTAGATTAAGTAATCTCAAAGCAATTTGTCTTGTAACCCTGTACAGCCCCCCCCCCAAAAAAAAGAACTATATAGCCATAGGTGTAGCCAGGGGGCCCAGGGGGCACTGCCCCCCCTATTCAGCCCCTTAAAAAAAGAAAAAAAGCAAGAGCGACAAAGCGGGAGAAGTGAGACAAAAAAGCCTAAAATGGCCCTACGAGCAGTTACCTTTCAATAAAAATTTGTTAAAACGTCGAAGTTTCCTCCCTGCACCCACACTTGTTACATACAGTAAAATATTGCGTCCAAATTATTGAAAAGCAGTCTGGGCGTCGAACTATAACTTTCCGCCTAAAAAATTTGTTTGCTACGAGCTGTTATCTTTCTCTCAAATTTGTTAAAACATCAGAGCTTTTGCGCTTCGCGCGGGAGGGGGGGGGGAGTCCCCACCCCCCCCCCTTGCACCCACCCCTGTTACAGTGCATTATTGCGTCCAAATAATTGAAAAGCATTCCGGGCGTCGAACTAACTTTCCGCCTAAAAAAAGGTGCTACGAGCCGTTATCTTTCTCTCAAATTTGCTATAAAACGTCAGAGCTTTCGCGCTTTGAGCGGGAGGGGGGGGGGTGGAACATCCTCCTCCCTGCACCCACCCCTGTAACATACAGTGCACTATTGCGTCCAAATAATTGAAAAGCAGTCCGGGCGTCGAACAAATTTTCCGCCTGAAAAAGGTGCTAAGAGCCGTCATCCCCTCCCTGCACCCACCCCTCCCCCCCCCCTTTACGTGCTCATCACCAATTTCGCACGCTTCGCGTTCTCACAACCCCCCCCCCCCCCCCTTACCTGCCTAAAATGAAATCCTGGCTACGCGGTTGGATCCTTCATGCTGCCCCCCCCCCTATTTAAAATTCCTGGCTACGCCAGTGTATATAGCTTCCAGTAATACGGAGCACATTTCACCAGTACCTGTAGATGGGGAATAGTTTGAGAAGCAAAATGATACCAAATTTGCCCAGATTGGATTAATAGTTTTTATTCTAGATGCATTTCTGTGAAACAATGTTGGAGACATCCCAGAGCAGTGTTCCTTGCAGAGAAAAACGTATAATTACATGTAGATTTAGAAAAAAAAAGTATTATGCCTGAGCTTTGGGCAAGCTGTAATTAACATAGCATTCCATACTATTATTATGAAGAGCCTACTTGTTTATGTGATTAGATTTGTAGAAGTGCAGTATGTACATTGAAAAAGCATCGATGACTATCACATTGATGTTAGGGGCGCATATTCCTTCAAAGTCATATTTTTCAGTAACATACTTAATGCTGGAATATTATTCAGTCAGGAAATCAAAACTGGAAAGCTTTATGATGATATATCCTAAAAATGGGTCGAAGTTTGTTGTTTTTACTATCGATCGCTCCAGAGATGTTGCTCTGCATTGGTTCCGTGATTATTTGTCAGACAGAAACAATGTGTGGTCAGGCACCACCAAACCACCAAAAAGTCGCACTGTGTGATTTCTACTGAGTTTTAATCCTTCTTTTGCCACTTTTGCACAATACATCGAAAGTCACAGTGTTTTGATTTGATTTGATTTGATTTGATTTATTGACTGTTTCAATCATTCATATTTAACATAATACTGCAGTGCATAACATGAAATGAATACAATAACAATAATATATCACAATGATGTTTTTCCATACATAGGGGCACATAATCACATATCAATAAGTAAAAAATATGATGCACAGCTATTGACCTATTAAGTGATATTGAAAACAGTTGGACATATTTATATTATGTCCAGAAACTTATATAACTTAATCACGAATGAGTCGTTCAATAATATTAAATTAAATACATAAAGCATCACTACGACAAGCGAATTGTTGATAAGAAAGAATTGATAAGTGAGTTGAGGTAGAAGGACTATTGCCTCAACCCAAAAGAAAAACTAACTGTGAAAGTAAAGTGGAAGTGCAAGACGGTATGAAAACAAAAGAGAATGAAGAGAAGGAGGGAGGAGGAAGGAGGGAAATGAAAGATAATGAGTGTGTCAGTGTGTGATAAGAAGGAAGAGAGAAGGGAGGAAAAAGAAGGGGTGAAAAGGGAGTAAAACAGAGAATACAGGCAGAGATGGAGAGAGAGAGAGAGAGAGAGAGAGAGTTAGAGGTGGGTCCTACTCGCTCAGTTTGATTTCATTGCATATAGTTGAAGGAGATGTTTTTTCAACTTGCTTTTGAAACAGTTTAGACTTTGGGAGTTGATTATATCGCTGCTAAGTGAGTTCCAGTATTTCGGGCCGTAGAAAGAGACGGTTTTGTGTGCAAAAAGAGTGCGGGTGCGGGGAAGGTGGAAACGGTTGGATTGTCTTGTTGGGTATGTATGTATGGAACTGTTTATTATGAACATGTTAATGAAAGCGTGTGGCAGTTCGCTTTTATTCAATTTATACATGAATTGTCCTGTTTGAAAAATAAATAAATCTGAAAACTTTAGAATTTTTGATTCGTAAAATAAAGGATCGCTATGTAAACGAACAGGAGCATTATGCATTATCCTTAAGATTTTCTTTTGTAAGATAGAAATTCTATCACTAAGATATTTATTAGTGTTACCCCAAGCCATTATTCCATAATTAAGATAAGGTAATATCAGTGAAAAATATATTATGAAAAGTGTAGTCCTTGGAAAGAAATATTTGAGTTTATTCATTATTCCAATATTCCGGGAAATTATTTTGCATATATTTTGTATGTGCATGTTCCAGTTTAGTTTATCGTCAGTCGTAATCCCTAGAAATTTTGTTGATGATACCCTATCCAGCGGCGCGTCGTCCAACAAAATATTTCCAGGTAAGTTTTGCAAGGTGTTACTAAACAGCATAAAATTTGTCTTTAGTATGTCAAGTGATAACTTGTTTGCTTTTACCCATTCTACTATGCATTTAAGTTCTTTGTTTATTGTTAAAAGAAGGGTATTAGGGTTAGAATGAGAATAAAATAGGTTTGAATCATCTGCAAATAGAATAAATGATAGCACATCTGAGGATTTATAAAAGTCGTTTATGTATATGATAAATAGTGAGGGACCAAGTAGACTTCCCTGTGGAACACCACAGCCGATGGGTCGTGACGATGAACTATGATTATTTATTTCTACGAATTGTTTTCTATTTGATAAATAATTCCTGAACCATTCCAAGGCTTTCCCTCGAACACCGTAGTGCGATAACTTATGTAGGAGAATATTATGGTTTATAGTATCGAAAGCCTTGGAAAAGAATATTGCGATGGTATGCAAGCGCTGATCAATGGCATGGGCTATAGTATCTATGCATGTTAATATTGCCTGTGTTGTATCATGGCTTGTTCGAAAGCCAAACTGCGAATCACAAATAATGTTATGTTTGTTGAGAAAGGCTGTAACTCTGATAAAGACAATTCTTTCTAGAACTTTGGAGAGGGATGGTAATAATGATATTGGCCTATAATTATTGGTTTCTAAAGCATCACCTTTTTTTGAATATTGGGATGACTTTAGCTATTTTAACGCTATTCGGCACTATACCCGTAGTTAATGATAAGTTAAAAATATGAACCAAAGGATTTGCAATCTATAAGATAATTGACTTGAGAAGGTAATTATCAATGTCGTCATGCCCTGAACTTTTCTTCCCTTCAAGTTTATTTACTATCCCAATAATTTCCTCCCGGTTTGTTGGGACAAAAAACAATGAAGATGGGTTTTGGTTATTTAAAAAGTTGTGGAATTTTCTTTCGGTTGTCGGGATGTTTTCTGCTAGGTTTTGTCCAATTTGGGAGAAGTATG
Source organism: Heliocidaris tuberculata (assembly GCA_025618425.1). Lineage (NCBI taxonomy): Eukaryota > Metazoa > Echinodermata > Echinoidea > Camarodonta > Echinometridae > Heliocidaris > Heliocidaris tuberculata. The sequence goes on along the minus strand of CM046836.1, from coordinate 9,678,732 downwards.
AGTTGAAGGTTTCGGCCATAGCTTGAGGGTCTTCGACTATAGTGTTAGTGTCCGATTTAATTTTATTTATTTTTTGTGTCTTATCGTTTCTGTTTAGGGTTCTATTTATTATTTGCCATGTATTTCTGATGTTATTTTTGTTAAGTTCAAATTGCGTTGTATAATAATGTTTCTTCGCCTGTCGTAGTACATTAGTAAGAACAGTTTTATATCGAGTGTATTTTTCACGCGTCTTATTAGTTGGATTGGTTTTGCATTTATAATACAGATTATTTTTCCGGTTTATTGATCTTAAGATAGATTTGGTTACCCATGGAGATCATGGGTTCTTTTTATAGTTATTAACTTGTTTTCTTAATGGTATACAAATATCAAATTGACCCTTGAGAATGTTTAAAAATTTATCGTAAGCTTCATTCACATCTTCCGAAATATACATTTGTTGCCAATCAAGAGTACTTAAATTTTCATTAAGGCGTTCTAAGTTTCTTGCATTTAATCTGCGACTTTTAACTTTGCGGGTACGTTTGTCAGCAGGTGTGTTTGAGAGCTTAGATAGGATAATGGTCAGTTTTGTCCGAAAGAATAATCCCTGATTCTGTGGGCAGTTGCATGTTAGTAAAGATATTATCAATCAAGGTGGCTGATTGTTCTGTAACTCTAGTTGGTTTGGTGATAGTAGGTAAAAAAAGAAGCAGAGAGAATTAATTCTAGAAAATCATGAGAAAAACCTTGTGCATTGGAATGCAACAAGTTGATATTGAATATTTTGAATGATTGGACTTTGTAATATATTTTGGATATCTATCAAAAAATCTTCATGCGGAGATTGGGGAGGGCGGTATATGACACCTATTATTACATTTCTACTCTCCTTCATTTCTATCTCTATAAAAAGTGATTCAAATGTATTGGTCATGTATGTCAAATTATTTAGAAAAGAGTACTCTAGTCTGTTCGGTACATACATTCCTACGCCGCCTCTTGTTTTTACTTGTCTGTTATTGGTAAGTAAATCACAATTATCAATATTCAGGAGAGAGTTGCTAGACTGGTGTAACCAGGTTTCGGTAAGTCCAATTACTGGGCAGTTTTCTGGATTAAAACGTTCAAGAAGTAGATCAAGTTGATCAAAATTTTTGTTCAACTCCTAATGTTTAGATGTTAAAGGAATATGTTATTAGTTATGTCGTTTAATAAATTGGATTTGGATTGGTTCACAGTTAAGTATTTGGAAGATGTGTAATGTTGTCCTTCATCATTGTCATCAAAGTTAAGAATCAACTCCTCCGAGTTCGTATTTAATTCACTGGAAATGCAAGTGTCGTATTCCTGATTATTTATGTGTCTGGTGTTTCGCCTGTCGGTATGTACTTGGAAGAAAAAATCATCATCATCTATAGTGCTAAAGGGAAATTCCGTGGCTAACGCCATTGTGACATGGTGAAGAATCCCATTGCTTCATGAATGTTTTTGGTATTCAAAATAGTAAGAATACAAATGAGCGAGGCAGTTAATGACCCAGAAGGATTGAATGAGAGAGGAAAAGGCTGAGAATTATGTGCATGTGGTGTAATATGGGTACATGATGAAATAGGGAGAGTAAAGATAAGAAGAGAAGTAAAAGAAAACATGGACTTGGAGAAGAAAGGATGAGGAGAACATTAACAAGAATTAAAAACATGAAGATATTGTACGGAAGTATGACATTAAGGCTTGGCCCCTTTCTTTTATCGAGTTGAGCTATTCAATAATACTCTTGGGTGTTAGCTTTTTGGGTAAATTCAATCACAGAGATATTCTAGGAACAGAAAAAATAAAAAGGCGGTCGCAACAAGCTCTGTATCAGTTTTCGAAATGTACGAAGCCACATGTTACGAAATCAATTAAAATGAATTAGGTACGGTCATGCAAATGAAGGGATGTCTCCACGCCTGTTTCCTGAAAATCTCTGCGATCGTGCTAATTATGCACCTTCGTGCGTTAATCAAGGCCACTCAAGGTTTGTAAATAAGCTGTTGAAATTTAGGTCGCACCCAAGAGGTTATACGTATTATGGTTTCTACTCTTCTTAATGGAATGAGAACAAAATTATTTGACAAGTGGCCTGGTCACAGTCAGAATGAAAAAAATGTAAAGACTTTGAATATCCTTAGAATTCCTGCGTGATTATCCTGCCGAGTTATAACATGCTGTATACATAATTAATTTTCAGACATTGTTTGATTTTTATGCAGATGTCAAGCTTGACTGATTGAGTATAGAATTTGATTGGGGGATGAAATGTCACACCTCGTACAGTACTAATTCAAAAGAATTCATTGGCACTTATAAATTTCAGGAGTTCGTCAAACTCTACTTTGCAATTATATATGCATGACATTTTGCTCAGGTAATATATACAACTCATGGACTGCAGAACTAATGATAAGATGAGTGGGGTCGTCTTCTGTTTAAACGCCCATAATTATTTGACGTGAGGGATATTTTTTAATGAAATAAGCATAAAGACTGCAAACTTTAAACCCTTATTTCTCAAAAGTGATATTCTGTGAGAGTGGGCATTCTACTCTCTGTACAGTGTGTTAGGAACATCAAATGCTAATGAGTTATCTCGTATTTTAAAGCTGAGAATCCCCTCATTCAGAACCAGGCCTTAACTAACAATTAATATCTTGCGACTTCTTGGTGGTTTTGTGGTGCCTTGTCACATATGTGTGTTACGAATCTGAAGAGTCGACATTATTGCCCATTTAAGATGTGGTGTCCTACAAAGATCAATACTTGGTCCATTTTTATTTCTGCTGTATGTTAATGATGTTTCGAATTCAAATACATCTTTGCAAAATATTCTTTTTGCAGATGATACTAATGTTTTTGCTCCAACTCAGATTTTCAATTCCTTCAAAAGAATTTAAATAGTGATCTGCCAAAGTTGTCTACATGGTTCAAACTATCTTTGAATCTGAAGAAAACTAACTTCATCCATTTCTAGAGCTGGAAAAATAATAATGGGAACCTACAGCCTGAAATAATTGTAGATGGTGAATATTTAGAGAAATAAGTACTAAGTTTTTTGGAACTCTCATCATTGCAAATCTGAGATGGAATGATCATATACATTACATTTCAAAACGAGTCTCTTGTTTTGTTGATTTATTGTATAAACTAAAGCATTATGTGCCGTTGCATATTTTATACATGTTGTACAATTCCTTGATACTTTCCTATACTTCTTGGTGTAATATATACTGATAAAATGCTTCTTTTGCAAAAGAATGCACTTCGTTTTTGTACGAATGCTGGTTATCGTAAACATTCTGAGCCCCTGTGTGCGAAGTTGAACACACAGAAAGTACTGATATAAACTTTTTACAAAAGGCATTGTTTGTGTTCCGTTTGTATAATGCTTTGCTGCCTTCCTACTTCCCACCATTTTTCTGTTTGAATAAATATATTCATGCATACACTCTTAAAAAAGTTGGGCAAAAAAATGCCCAATTTTCAACCAACACTGGGCAACATACTGTCCACACAACTTTTGGTTAAAATTTGCCCAACTGATGTTGGGCAATCCATTTACTATGTTGTTGGGCAAATTAAATTGCCCATCAGTTGGTGACCCATTAGATTTTACCCAACTCTACAATTGCCCAACTGTTGGTTATATTCTCAGTTGGGTAATTATTGCCCAACCAATCTTACCCAATAGGATTGCCCAACCCTCTATTTGTTCAGCTGTTTGGTAACAAATATCATGTGGTTGGGCAAATTCAGCTGCCCAATTTATTGTTTCCTTTTTCCTCCAACCTAGGTAAAAAAAAAAATGAAATCTGCTTGTTACGTCCTTCTGGGTCTTAACCTAATCAATCCTAACCTATCCTATTTTAAGCTATCCTATCCTATATCTTAACCTATCCTATCCTAGTCCTATCCTATCCAGTTAGTGCAAACTAGTGCAAGCTCTTATATACCCCTTATATTTTTTTATGCATTCGGTGACAGTTAGTAAATCGGGCCACCCCCAAACCATACGCTACTAAAAATTCATGAATATTCATATAAGTGTTTTCCCCAATATTGGGTAAAAATATTTACCACAAGTTGGGCAAAAGCGAATTTCTAACCAACCATCAGTTACCCAACAAAATTTACCCAACTGGCAAAGGAAATGTGACAAAATTACACAACTACAGGGCAACAAGTACCCAACCCATAATTACCAAATACTGTTGGTAAATATATGCCCAATATTTAGGTAAAAAGTATTGACCAATATTGGTTACACCACTCGAGTGTCCAGTTGGTTAATAATAGCCCAGAATTGGGAACATTTTTAACCAACCAGCAGTTACCCAACTAAATTTACCCAACATTTTAAGAGTGTACCCTACAAGTCAATAAAATAGATATCACTTAAGTAATCCTAAAACTGCACTCATATCTGGCTATGAATCCATTAGACACTCTGGTCCAGATGCTTGGAACTCACTTTCTCTTGACATCCGCAACTCGAAGTCCATATATTCTTTCAAGAAATATGTGAAATCAATGTTGCTAAGCAAATACTGAAAACTCTACTTTGCTGAACACCTGTTTTACCTGAACTTACGTGATATTTCAGGCTCGTACAATAATTATTGAAGTATGATTTCTCATATTTAACGTAGTGAACTTATTTGGACCATGTCATGCATGCGTACAATACAATATCAACGATATCAAATGAGTACGCCACCATATACCTTAATAGCTGGAAATCCCCACCCAACCCCGTTTTCTCTCTCTCTCCCTCTCCTGCAAGTCTCTCCTGTTTCTACGTTGTTTATTTTGAATGTTCAATGCAAATGTTTTTTGGGCTGCAAGCATATTAAGCTTTGCATGCTTAGGCTGTATGCCTTCTGCATCATCACCCGTTTTACTCATAATGTATTCACACTATGTTAACATTCAAATGCGATATGTTGTCTACATTAATGTATATAGTAACATGCTATTCTTATGATTAATGGTACAGTAACAAATAAATATTTCCCATATTTCACCTATTTCCAAGCCCCGCATATTATTGTCAGTATCGTTTTTGTTTCTGAATTTCACACAAGGAATTCTACCACGTCCTCAATTTTTCTTTGTTTCCATGTATGCAATATAATACTACAAAATTATATTTTCATGTGGTACAAACTTTTTGCTAGTAAGGTCTGAACTGTACAGACTGAAGACTATCTGCCCCTTCCATTGTGAAGGTGGTTGACACCTTAGTCGCACAAACGAGACCGACTCCTGGGCCCCGTTTCATAAAACTTGTTATCAATAACAAGTTTACAATAATTGTTATAAGCTACTGAAATCCTTGAATCTGATTGGCTGAGAGCAAATTTGTCATAGAAAAGGGGCAGTTGTTATTGATAACAAGTTTTATGAAACAGGGCCCAGATTGACTACAGTGTGACTCGGGTATTAAGCTTGAGTCAAGTATGTGCTTTTAGACTATCACCATTTTCTCCTTCTACGGTGTCCCCAATGGCTCTACTGGGTATAGAATGGCAAATGTCAAAGTTCGAGTAAAAAGAAAAAATAGGTACTGTAAATATGGACTTAGAATTTTCAGTACTGGTATGAACATGTGTAACATTTCATTATAACATAGTATTTCACCCTAGTATTGTACATTCCGGCAGTTTGTACATGGCTTATCTTTTAACAATGAATTTTCTGATGATACAAAGCAACTATTACCTTTTGTTCCATGTTTGATTAAATTATAAAAATGAATATAATATAGATTTGTTTCTATATACAGGTATATGTGCATGCTTCTCCATTTTGACCCTTGAAGGGTAATACATGTACAGTTAACTTTGCATAAGTCGAATCATACAAGCATTGCTTTCTCAGCATGCCCCCTCCGTTTCATTGTATACTGTATGTTAGGTCAATAATGATCCGTTTGTGTAAATCATTTTTTTTTTTTTGGTACTCTTCTTTAATAGTACCCTTTATCTTTTTATGTTCGTTTGATATACTAAAGTTATTATATTGCTTTATGTTTAATCATTTGATCGATATGTATCATGTATAATTATTTTGAAGCGGAAAATAAATCAAATCAAATCAAATCTGTGAATGGAAAATTCGACTTAGGAATTTGAATAACACGTTTTGCATAGTTTTTTTTTTTTTTTTTTTAATTATTCGACTTAGGGAAAGTTTGACTTATGCAACTTCGAGTTATGTAAGGTTAACTCTACATTTATATTTGGAATGGTGTGTTTGTGTGTGCTCGGGTATGATGCACTGAGTATGGTTTTAAGGCTAGATTTAGTGTCATTATCATTTAATAATTAATAATTCTTAATATATAATAACTCTTAATATTTCAACTCTCAGTCTTGGTATATAACACACGCTCAGCTTTGGGGTTCAGCATGTGTTTAAGGATGCCTACTGAAATAATGTTATTGGTAGACTTGACACACATTCACATAGTCCTTACACATGCAAACAATATTTACACATGCATGGTACAAATGCAATAAATGTTTTAAAAACTGTCACTTCTCATCATAAATATTTTTACAAAATTCCCTAGCAAAGGAGTAAACAAGTTCATGATAATAATTTGGTGTCATAAACTCGTAATTGTTTTTCATTTCATTTCCCTGTTATATGGGTTCTTTTCAAAAGAAGAATTCAGATTTGGGCCATTGCAGCTACTGTGCTGAAAAGGAAAGGAACATGTATGTGTGTATGAGTGAGGGTATAACCATGTTTAATGAGAGATGTTCCTTTTTTTTCCTCATTAAGGATGCTAATCGCCTCATTGAGTGCAAGTTTTTTTTTTTGGTTTTTTATGCATACATTTGGACACACACGCACACACTCTATACAAATCCCTTGTATGCAACGTGTCACATTCACACTGAATAGAGATGTGTTATTGTTTAAAATAACCAATGTTGTACACTTGTACATGATAAAGTAAGATTTGCCTTGAATGAGCTACTGAGAGGCACTCAGAATCATTCCACATCAGTCAAAGCATTAGTGTGGTGGCAGAGAAGATGCAAGTACTAATATATTTTTTTTTAATGTCAGTCTCAACAGCTACCTTGAGCAGCGATACATTATTTCAAAAGGTGAAATAAACAAGATTCAATTCATAAAATTGTCCTTTAAACATCTTTTTTGTTTTCTTTCTCTCTAAATTATTTTTTGCAAACTGAAATGCCTGGTTTTTACCGTAGGCGATTGTTGGATAACAAAGACATCATAACCCTGCAGCTGCACTGACATTTAAAAAATAGTTTTCAGTTTAATACAAATAACCCAACTTTGCTACCTCTTTGTTTCCTACTCAAAGAAACGTAGTACTGTGGTACCTTGTTATAGAAAACACTGGTTTAACAAACTCTTGTCATAATCAAGTTAATTTTGCCACTCTAACTTCTTTTTATTCTGTTGTTTTTACTGAACCCTAATATAACAAGGATTTGATATAGCAAGGTAATTTTCTTGGTCCTGAGCAATTTGTTATAACAAGATCCCACTGTACCAATATGCAAGTTTTTACAAATTATTCACAAATGCAACATTCTAATTTCTGGATGAATACTTAAGTGGCATGCTTTCGACTCTGCATATAAGTAGTTGTGTTTGCATAGTTGCTAAGTTGGTGATTGTCAGTGGCGAAGCGTGAGTTTAGCATCTCGGGGACACTGGGATCATTGGGGGATCTAACTTGGAAAACTGAATGCGAATTTACAAGACCACTGATTAGGGGGATGGTGCGGTAGAGTATCCTATCATCTTCTTTTCTTGTCCCTTTCCTCTTCTCCATTCCCTTTTCTATCTTTTAATCCTTTTCTTTCACTTTCATTCTTTAATCTTCATTCGCTGTTGGGTGTACATGCCCCTCGTCCCCCTCATTGTAGATACGCCACTGATCAATGCCTGTGGTAAGATAGTAATTATTGTTGACAAAGAATGCATGAATCTTGGATAACATCAAGCTTTTTGTTAAACTTTTCTACTTGGCAAATTGCCGGACAGCACAAATGTAAAGAACCCTTGACGGATAAAGTAGGCATACAAGTACTTTCCCTTTCAAAAGCAAGGGTAGTTTTCCGTTGCAGATAGGCAAAATGCATATGTACAAAATGAATTTGAAAGAAATGGGTGCTTAGACCAGTAATATTTTCATGATAAATATGGGTAGGTGATGCTTAAGGGTCAAAGTGAAATATCTTCTCAAATACATATTCATGATAGATTATTTTGTCATTACAGCCTACAAATAACTGGTTGGGTATTAGGAAACATGGTTAGAATGGGGTCGGGGTGGCTATAGATCTTGGGCGCAAACACACCTTTGCCAAATTGACTATCATTATAACTAGCATTAATGCTATGGTATGGCTGATTCATAGAAAATTGTGTCTTCAATTGAAGGAGGATTTTCTCTCCACATATCAAGGGCAAAACAACCACATACACAAAAATTGTGGACATTTCATCATCAGAAAATCACAAACAGTATTATAATCATGTACTTTGCCAGCATGAGCTATATGGAGTTACATTTGCTCAGTGAAATGATTTATTTGGTCCTTTTTAGCAAGATTTATCCCCCTTTTTTTTTCTACATGTATGTACAGTGGCGGATTTAGGGGAGCACATCCGGCCCGTGCCCCCCCCCCCCTTGAAAGAAAAGTATGCATTGTGGATCTCCTTTTTTCGATTGCCCCCCCCCCTTTTATAACGAAAACATATTTGTTGGTATTTTTTTGCTTCTCAGAGAATTATGGAGGGGAAGAGGGGAAGAGGGGAAGAGGTCAAGCGATTTTTTTTTCGAACACCACCCCCCCCCCCCCCCCCACCCCCACTGAGCGACTTTTCGAGAGCTGGCGAGACCAAAAAATACCGGTCTCCCTTTTCCAAAAGTTGACAAACCAGCATTTGCATTTGTGTGCCCCCTCTTATACAAAATCTGGGATCCACCCCTGTGTATGTATGTACACATCATGACAGCACATAACGTTTCATTTTAATCCAAAGAAATACATTGCAATAAATGTTGAATCACTTGTCTGTTATGTATGTACAGTATTTGACCTGTAGGGTAAAGAGAGGAAAGTTGTGATGAAAGACATGTTATATTTGTGTACTTATCATTTTGAAGCTACCAGCCTTACACATTCATTTGTCCACTTTACACAGAAAGTGATGTGCTTTTAAATTGTTTTATATGTTTTAGGTAACCAAAATAACACTACCACTTGTACCCCAAACTATCTGAGGTGAGTTAGGCAAATATGGAACTTCATTTTCAGGCATGTGTGCGCTATTGATATAATTATGTATGCACATTTATCAACTGCACTTAAGATAAGTAGCTATATGAACTGTTATTAAAGCTAACCCAATTCAATAAACTGCTTCTGCATTTTCACTCCATTGAATAAATTCTGCAATAAGTTCCTCATTATTGCCATTTACTCAAATATTGTCTAGTGCGTGGACAGCAATCACTGCCATCAAGCCTTCTAGTCTTTCACTTGGGGTAGATGCATTCCGTTGCTGCTCGATACAGTTGGTTTCTCTTTCACAAGTTAGCAGATCTCCTGCACTCAGGATCTTTGTTGGACTCTCGGTTGAGTGTCCAGGGTCATAGCTGTGCATATGATGCATGATCTTCAGAATTCCATCGGTTGTATTTTGACTCTCCATGAGTACTCCAAGGTTGACCTGTTCATTAAAAATAAGAAGCACATGTAATTTTTGTATTTTTACAGATGTACTACTCATATTTACTGTAGGAATAAAAAAAACAAGTATACTAATAACAGTTTAGGCCAGACAAATGTTCTAACTTTAAATTACATTGTACCAACACAGAAAGCTTTCAAAAGAAATCTTAAGACTTATTTGTTTTCTCTATGATTGGATTTGGTTGTGTGCACCTGGAGAGCAAAATAATTACTTTGTTTCATTTTTTTTCTTAATGTAAAGCGCCTTGAGCATGGTTTTATGGAAAGGCGCTATATAAATACCAATATGACAGTGGCGGATCCAGGGGGGGGGGGCAATCCCGGCCCGTGCCCCCCCCCCTTTTGAGGGAAAACAATGCAATGTGCCCCCCCCCTATTTGCGATTGTGCCCCCCCCCCCTTTTCGACCAGAAAACTTTTTTTTTGCTTGTCAGAGAATTATTGAGGGGAACTGGACCCCATCACCCCCCCCCCCCCCACACACACTGAGCGACTTTTGGGGGGGCTGGCGAAATTTTTTTTTTTGCTCGCCACCCCCCCCCCCCTCCGACTTTTGGATGGCTGGCGAGAGATCAAAAAAATATGGGTCTCCCTCCAAGCAGTTTCCCAAAGTTGACAATCCTGCATTTGTGTGCCCCCCCCCTCCTTATACGAAATCCTGGATCCGCCCCTGCCAATATGTATGTAGGTATGTAAAGCTAGGGCATAATAAGCCAGTTCGTAGATACAATCTGAGCATGAGCAGATAAAGGTCATCTGTACCAAATTCTAAAACCCACTGACACGAATACTTGATATGTGCTCATGAATGTCATGTAATCATTATTCAATTATTCACCAATGGTGCATTCCATGATACCCAGGTGGAAGTATGCTTTCCAAAAGGCGAAACAAAAGCTATTCATGAGGCACATCTATCACTTTGAGAGTGATTATTCTAAAGTGCACAAAGTTGGACATCTCCATTTTTAAAATATCTGTGGATATTTGGGGTCATTTGTGCCATGTGCTAACTACGAACTGGTCTATTGACCTCAGTATAAAAGTACAGAGGACTCTAGCTTGTTTTCATAAAATGTAATGGAGCTGTGACGTCACTTTTTATATCAATTATTGTGTTGCATCAGGGTTGCATGAACTATTCTTTGCTGTTAATATTTGAGCTCTCTACACAGGAAGTCAGGCAGTCATTTCCAATTGATATTTTCAACAACAACAAAAATCATTAATTTAAGTTTCTCTGCATTAATATTTCGATGGGTAGGCAGAGATGAACCCTTGAATAAAGCTGTTACGATCTAAATGTTATTTCCTAAGTATAAAGCGCGTGTGTATAGCTGGCTTAGATTCTATCCGTTTTTTATATTTGGTTTATTCCCTAACGCTGTTCTTTCTCTACACGCATATCCCACACAGAGCGCGACTCTCCACAAATCGCGCGATCCCCACAATTTCACCCGTCGAAAAAAAACGTCTAGAAGCTTTTGCCATGATGCGGGGTCAAAAGTTCACACTAATATATTCTGACGTTATGCCTGGTCGCACGTAGCCTCTTGTCGAGGCCCTGGCGCTGTTGGAATCCTTGGCGATATGGAGGCAAAATTTCTGGTGGCGAGCGAAGCGAGCCAGAAAAACCGAGGCGCTTGCGCCGAGGGCCTCTTGACACCCGATCTGAATTTCTTTTGTATTTCATTGTTTTGACGAATATTCCGACCAAATTTTGGTCGGTGAAAATCATCCAATAAGCGCGAGCTACCATGACGTAATGTTAAATATTCATGACTCGACTGCACGCTATTTCTTACATATTAATTAATCGCAGCCCGGCGTTCAACGTTTCTTCCACGACGGGTGATGACGATATTTTTAAGAGCTTAGAATATGCCGCCAGAATGTTAAAGATTGACAGATTCAAAGATTTGCAAGTTGATGCAATCAAATCTGCACTTAAAGGACAAGATGTTTTTGTGAATCTGCCTACTGGCTATGGAAAAAGTGTTATTTTTCACGCGCTACCGCTCTGTGCTGATTACCTCCGTGGGCCAGGGATGGAGAGTGAGACTGCTGCTTCGCGAGGGCCAGGCGGATCCCCCGGGGCCTTGCCGGGCAGTGAAGTTGCTGGTAACTCCTTGGTTACATCATTTTCTAGTCTATCATCTTCACGAAGCATTTTGTTGATTATTTCCCCTTTGGTGTCTCTGATGAGAGACCAGGTGAAGTCGCTCAAGAAACGTGGACTTCAAGCCATCTATCTTGGGGACGCTTCGTCACAAGATGTGACTTTAGAAGGTATAATTTTGAATTTGACTCGGTCAAGATCTAAAAACTAACTGTGTTAGTGTTATTTGTTAATAACACTGTAATTTGTTAATAACACTGTAACAGTGCAGACTAAGACAACTTTTCAGAATTGATGGAGATGCATCTATTGTTGAACGGTGACTTTTATTGCCCATTCTTCATTATTTGTAAATATATGATGATCTCTTGAGAAATATGTACATTTGTCTTATTTCAAATTACCATGGTTTGTAAGCTAGAGATCGAATTCTTCATAATGTGCTTGTCTGTGAATGTATTTTGAGCAAGAGATTTACGTAATCCCCCCAAAAATAATAGACTAGTCGAGAACTGAAGTAAGAAATCCTTGAGATTTCATTGGCCAATTTGCTGGGCGATCGCCGCGGGAATCTAACTATTCACGTTTCATGCATAATTCAGTAGGAAATCGTGCCTCATGAATATATAATTCAGGTCGGGTGTCAAGAGGCCCTCGGCGCAAGCGCCTCGGTTTTTCTGGCTCGCTCGCCAGAAATTTTGCCTCCATATCGCCAAGGATTTCAACAGCGCCAGGGCTTCGACAAGAGGCTAGGTCGCACGCTGTAATGAATATGCATAAGTAAGATCGTCGATTCAGTGTGTGTGTGTGTGTGTGTGCAAGGAGTTATCACAGAACTTTGATTTGATAACTCTTTGGTGTGTGTGTTGGTGAACTTTCTGTAGTATCTGCACTGATTCCAAAAATGACCCTACTCATGTCACGGTTATCACTCTGCCTTTGGACAGGCAGCGGAAAAGCTTTGACCACTTATTGACCAAAAATAACCATTTTGGTTACACATTGTTTTATTGAATCAGAGCAAAGAAGGATTTGGTAGGCCCTAAAAATAACAATTTGTGTCCCTTTCCCCCCGAAATGTGATTTTATTTTTTTAATCAGCATCATTAAAGGGGTGGGTCTCGATATCCAAAATTGATGTGAAAATGTGTGTAGGTTCCAAAACAATAAAAGTATTCATTGTACTTCAATCGTTTTGACCATTTCGATTATTATGCCCACTTTGATCCACTATGACTACATGATTGTATTTGCAAATTTCTATGAGAAACTAAAAATTAGTGAGCAGCAACGGACTTCCTCTCCAAAAGAACAATTTTGGTGGGGAAGATTATTTTGACAAACTTAATTACCCAGAAGTATCTAAGTATACTTTTGCTCTGATTCCAAGAATGTCAGTCGAATAGGCCTTACTCAGGACATTCTGGTCGTTATGGTCACTTTTTGACTCGGAATAACCATTACACCACTCCTTCTATATATGTCCGAAATCAATTATTGGATGTATCTATTCCGTTCTGAAAATGTCGGTAATATGACCATTTTGCTTATTTTCTGTTAGAAACTTGAAATTATACTGAGCAGGAAGGTTTCCGTTTGGCTTCCTAACCGTGAAAAACAAACTGTAATGGGAAACGGTTTGAAAAGCTCACCGTATGCAAAATGATTTACCTCCTATTAATTCTATTACCTCAAAAAGTGATATGATTCCTGAATAATCATTTCATTGGTTGCATTTCAATCGATTTAAATGTTTTGGCTATTTCGACTGATTTTGCTACATTTATCCAAAGTGACCTTTAGCATAATACGCTGGAAATTAGGGAGCAACAAAGTTTGCGAGGGGCTTTATTTTTGGCATAATCAGAATTTTGATGCCACGAAGAATATTATGCGCTGATTTCAAAATGTCAGTCATGATATACCGACGTATAAAATAATGATATTTTGGTCATTTTGCGTGTCTTTTTATCAGCCAAAAACTGACCAAAGTTGCCTTGTCCACTTATACATGTAATATTCAGAATCATTAGAACGGCATCATGTTCATAAACCCTGGTTTTACGTAAAAATTATGTTTTGATTCCAGAAATATCAATCTCACTGAACGTGTAATGAAAACTTTTTGACCATTTCGGTCATTCTTCTTAAAAATGCAACCTTGAAAAATACCTTAGAGAGATAGATAGATACCGGATCCGCTGAACTAATAGTATAGAGGTAGATTAAAATTTGTTCCCTTTTATAAAATTATGCTCATTGCTATACTGTTATTACGGTATTGTAAATCATTTCTGATAAAATTAAATATGTAATTGAATATTTACTATAAAGTGTTACACCAATACATTAAGCTAAACTTTAAATTCTCGATTATTAATTTGTAAGTGCCAACACAATTAATATATACCTTTGTCTTCCTGTTGGCTCTCTCCACATGCAAGATTCCTATATTCCATTCTGTTTTGACCTAAAGTGACTTGAATTCAGAACAGGCAGCGTTGTTGATCATATTAAAATCATTATGGTTATTTCGGTCAAGTAGCCACCTGGATATATTTTAGCAATGACAATTTTCAATTAAGAAATTACTCATTAATTATGTCGGATATCAGTTCGGCAACATATGAGTCGTAAATACTGGTAAATATAGAGATAGGGATGGGACTGCATTTAGATTATATTATAAGCATGATCAGTTAAGAGTGAGCATTTTGTCCGTCCGTGACACAAAATATATTTTATTATAAAATTAATTGAAAGACTATCGCTACCATGAAATACATCAAAAGTTACTAGAAATTTGGTTCTTCAAAGGGTTCCAACGTACCAGAGTTCTTGGACCAAACTATTTTAAGCAGGGGTGTTGTCAAAAAATGACACTTTTAGCAAAATTTCCATCTGTGATGCAAATTTTTCACATCTCTTATGAAATTTAAAGATTGTTTTGAAATTCAAAATGTCTGATAGGGAAGCCAATTTATCTGACTAACATTTGCAAGTAAAAGTATAAGACAAGATCATATGTTGTTCTGATATTGATAGAAAAAGAATAATGAGAAGTCAACACAAAATATCTATCTCCCACTCTAAGAAATGGAGCATTTCATTCATTCTCATTTAAATAAGTAACCATGACAACCATGTTTTATCATTTTTCAGTACACCCAGTTATACTCTTCAAAATAAATCATAAAGCAATCCATCACAGCTAATCACTTATTTTTACAAGCCTCCCAAATTGGAAAATTTTGAAATGTCCGTCCGTGACGCGAACTGATCACACTCTTATGTCGTTTTCCCCAAGCTTCATAATTCCGAAGTGTCGTTACTTTGAAGGTTCGTAATTCCATATACAATTTAAAAACTGAAGTGTTAAATCACCATTTAAAAGTGCCGAGGAGTGACCACTTTTTTCAAAATTCGTGTTTTGAAGTGACTTCGGAACCTCAGGAATTATGAACCTTCTGAAAATACATGTACGAGTGCGCGTCCCTTTAGATAAGCTCAAACGAACAACACTGTGAATTTTCATGTTATTGCGATTCAAGAATAGTTTTGTTTTGACATTCATATATGTTGTCAAATGTATACATTGGTGCACTCAGTGCCGTGAAATTAAGAGGCAAGGGATTTCTGTCCGTTCCCTTAGTTTGAGATTCATGCCTTCCGTGCCCTTGCCTTCATGGGAAGGGAAAAATATTAATCCTTTTTCAGGTACACGAGCCTCCTCCTCCCCCCTCCCCCCCCCCCCCCCCCACCCACTTGTTACCTCCCTCTTTGTCCCGACTGGGTATGGGATGACCCTGTAATAATTATATGCGCCACTTTGCATAATATAGAAACATGCCAATGAGGATTGGCGGATGGAATCGGGAGTCATGGCGGAGATTACAAGTCCAAGTTAATTTTTGCGTTTATCTGCCTGGGATTATTAAAAATTTTAATCTTCTTTTTTTTAGTGGAGGAGGGAATCTCATAAAAAAATCCAAACATTAAAAACTATGTTGGTTTATTCAACGGTCAAAATACTACCAAACCGAGTCTAGCAGGATCAAAAAGGTGTGATCCGAACATACAGCTCTGTTTATTATTCCACATATTGAATGAAATAAGAACAAAAGAGACAAGCATAGCAATACAAATTATAAAACAGAACGAAGAAATAGAAATTGATATGTGGTATGGGGGTGGTAACAGAGGCTAATTTACCTATCGAAGGTCAATCCCCAACTTGAACCTTGAAATATAGGCAAGTTAAATATTGTTATAAACAGTTCAATACAAGATCTAATACTATACTATAGCAGTATTAGATCTTGTATTATTGAACTGTTTATAACAAATATTGCTTCTGATATATGTTTAAAATGATGAAAAGCTCCAACAGAACACTGTTTTAAACATTAGAAACCTTCTTTAAAATATTGCAACATAATTATTATCTGTCTATAATGTCAAGTACATGTAGTCATTTT
Source organism: Heliocidaris tuberculata (assembly GCA_025618425.1). Taxonomy (NCBI): domain Eukaryota; kingdom Metazoa; phylum Echinodermata; class Echinoidea; order Camarodonta; family Echinometridae; genus Heliocidaris; species Heliocidaris tuberculata. The sequence goes on along the minus strand of CM046836.1, from coordinate 9,662,363 downwards.
CTACCATAAGACAATGACCAAAATAATTATATGCTATAGGGACAAGGCCACATTTTCTTGCCTTTTCAAAAAATGATAAAAAATGATGGTCATATGGTCAAAATACCCTTGATGGTCGAAATGGTCAACAATGCTGAAATAATATCCAGTAAACGTTATTATGTCTTAATTAACATGACATCTCCATAAAGAACTGGAATAACGTGAAATGGCCAATCGTCACTAAAATGTCGTTTGTTGGTTTAATGAATCAGCAATGATCAGCACAGCAAAAGCCGCCTTGTCTGCGTGCGAAGCCCTTTGTTGAGCTCTGCATGGCCTGCCCGCACCGTGCCCGCAATGCCCCGATGAAACACCACTGAAAAACTGAATATTACGTAATCATCATGAATGATGCATATTCTTCGTCCAATCAGCGCAGATCGAGCGGGTCTATTCTCCCCGAAAAATTTCGGGAACGGTCGTTAAACTGGCAAATGCGACTGGACTGTTTGCGAGGGTCGATTTGGAAGGGCTATATCAGTTTTAGCGTTGGGGGTGTATTATTTTCTCAACGGATCGCGTTCGTGCGCGAACAGTCCAGGCAGTGGAAAGCGCTAGTGTATAGCTGGCTTGGGTGCGATAGGTTTCGTATTGGACGCCTCACATAACAAAAAAGAGGAAACGCCCAGAATATAAGTGGGGTTATCGCGGTCTGTGCATAGCGCGTGTATAGCTGGCTTGCGTGCGATAGGTTTCGTAAAGGACGTCTCACATAATTAAAAAAAGAAAAAGAAACGGTCAGAATCTGGACTACTCTGACGCTGAAAGGTCTCTTTTTGACGTTTTACCATCTGGCATTGCTGCTATTAAATTAAGCCTCGCTCCAGCATTCCCGAGCTCATACTATTATATCTGATCTACGCTATAGGTAAGTTATCCCAACTTCAAAACTTCAACTACATGCAAGATGACGATAGTAGACCTATTACAACCAATCAAAACTTCAAAGTCGAATAATAGAGGGTTTTCGAATGTGTCAACATTAACGCCGTCCTAGATCCTCTCAGCTACAATGGACTGCCTTTGTGTTAACTGCATACCGCGCTTTGTGCAAGAACGGTTCACCCGTCCACTGGCTTCTCCCTCGTCCACTAGTCAGATCGAGAATGCGTCCAACATGGTATTGCCGTCTTCTCTAAAACGTGAACCTCGCTTCACCTACTCTGAATGCAGTTAACACAAAGGCATTCCATTGTAGCTGGGAGGATCTAGGACGGCGTTCACGTTGACACATTCGAAAACCCTCTAATATTTGAAAGAAAAAAACAAACTGTACTCTGCATGTGTTACTCATGCGTGCCCGACACTGATAAACTGAAATAATAACTTGTCCTACATCTCCTTTGAGAGGGGCAAAAGTATATTAATGTATTACTTGTGGCATAACATTTTGTTCATCCTGTATTATCATTTTAATTCAGGATTTATTTGAACATGTCATCGCAGCAGGATGGCTGAATTGTGGCAGTAGTACTTTATTTTATAAATGCACCAATGGGCCATTCTTAGTCACATGTGTGACAAAAATCAGTGAGTTTGGCTATTGTGAGCACTAGAATTTTAATAACCTTCCAAGTGTGTTGGTTTTTCCTGTATATACAGTGCAGAAAAAAGTTAACAGGAAAAGTCTCCCCATATAAATATTTCAAAATATTTGAAGCCAAATTTCATACCTGTGGATAGCTTATGGTCTCTTTTATGAAATGATACCTAATTATTTTATGCTTGAGTGAACAAATGCCACTTTTGTGAAAAGGTGCAAAATCCAGACTTGACAAGAATTGGTATTTGTGATGGCTTGTATCAGCACAGTGTACTTACGTATCTCATCAACATTATTACGCTTCAGTGAGCAATTAACTAATTTATTTATTGAGTGTTTTGAAATATTAATTTAGGTCAGTTTTTAATTCAAGCTTGCTTTCTCGGTCAACCACAAAGTTTTGATAGGATATGTCTGCACATACTGAAAACAAAGCCTATCCTTTCATAAATTGCCTTTTAATAATCAGAATATGAAAATGTCTAAGCCTTTTCAAGACTCTCAACTTTACTGATACCAGCGAGAACCAACACAAATTTTTTTGTCAAGCATGGATTTTACACCATTTCATAACAATGGTTTTTGGTCACTCAGGCGTGAAATATCGTTCGATGTTTTGGTGTCATTTGATAGGAGAGACCCTAAGTTATCCTAGGTATGAAAATTTCGTGAACATATTTTGAAATGTTCATGTGGGGAGACTTTATCCAACTTTAACGGTTCTCAAAAATTGTTAATATATGCCAGAACAAATGGCAATTCTTGTCGATTCTGGATTTTGCACCCTGTCGCAAAAGTCGCTTTTTGCTCACTCGAGTTTAAAACATTGCTAGGTTTTTTGTGTCATTTTATAGAAGAGACCCTAAGCTATCCACAGGTATAAAACTTTTCGACAAATATTTTGAAATATATATTTGGGGAGACTTTTTCTGACTGTTCTTACGCACTGTAGAGCAAATACAGACGTAGGTACATGGATTAAATAACAAAAAAGGGTCAATGATAATACCTGTTCTCAGAGGTCAAAAAGTTCAGGTCACGTGTGTGACCTCGCACAGAAGCAGGTTTTTTTTTAAACTCAGATTTCATCTTTAAATCTCTCTGAATTTTCAAAAGCTTCAATGTTCATAAATCATGGTAGGTATATTTCATGGTACTATTTCTTAGAAAACAGCATTAATTCTGTTGAAAGTTGCATAATATTTTTAAAATTTAATACAAAGTGTATCATGATGTGTGGTCACGTGTGTGACATGGGGGGGGGGGCACGTGTGTGACATGCCATAGGTAATGTGTACAGATTTGGTGAACGGTTGAAAAATCTTAATATTTAGTATTTTAATTCATTTTGCGATAGCTCTATATGAATTATCATCAGTACGGTAGAAAGTGATTTTCAGATCTTCTCTTTATGAAAAATACACAGGGAACACACAATTTTTTTTAAATTTATTTTTATTTTTTTCATTTTCATATATTGATATCATTTATTGATATGCTGTGGAGGTGTTTTGGTCTATTAGATAAGTAACCGTACTGCAGATCACAATGTATGGCGTTCAATTAATTGCCATGGCACTAACGTCCCTTGGCAAGATATTTATCTACACTTGCCATGCTCGATCCAGGTGTAGTAGGTGGGTACCTGTAGGATTTATTTCTTGATTTTACTGAGCGCTACGGTTGTCGTGCTCAAACCAGGGTAATAATATGCTTGCAGGGAGAACAGTATTTAGTACTGATGAGGCTACCCTGTGTAAAAAAGACGTATCATTATTATTAATTCATATTATTATTGTTATTGTAGTTATTATTATTGTATATTATTATCATTATTATTTACTATTATCATTATGATTAATGTTCAGACCTAAGAATCAAAGTAAACAAATCGAAAGTTTACATGCTGATATACAAGTATATAATTCATCTTCAGCTTGTTTTCTAAACTATTTTTAGAAGTGCATTTCCATTGGCCAATTACATAATAAATATACGATACACCTGTAGCTAATTACAATTTGATCGTATAGGGTTATGCAATCAATTCAGAGGATTAAGCAAGAGGAATACAAAAAGTGAAAATAGAATTATTAGGTCAAGAAACTCAACAATAATAGACGAAAAAGACTGTACACATGACTTTCCCAGTACATATGCTCTTGACCATTTGTATTTAGGTCACGTGTGTGACAAAGTTTGTTGGGAAATATTTGAAGAACGAAAAAATATAGATTATCCAAATTGTATTTTTCAAATAGCAAAAACTTTTCATGTTTTGGGGTCACGTGTGTGACATTAGAATTACGTAATTATGCATGTTGATTATAACATAATGCATAGGAAAAAAAAATCTTTTTCCTTCAACTTGATTACGTGGAAAAGGACCTAGGAAGAGTATGATTTATATAGTGGCAAGGACTATTAAAGCTCATACTGAGAGATGACTGTTTATGGTGATGGTGAAGATTTTATGGGGGTCATGAATTCTCTGACAAGCCACAAAAAAAACAACACGGGAGGTCTAAAAATGGGGAAAATTTATTTTTTCTGTCAAAATTTTCAGGGGCAGTCTGCCCCCCCCCCCTGCCCCCCCCCCCTTGGGTACGCTAGTGACTCTGTTGATATGACAGGGAATAAGCGTAATAATTCAGTGTTCTGTCATATGAAAAATATAACAAAACAACTGTTCATAATAAGAATCAATCTTTAGTCCTCTTGTAGTGTTTTACAAGGTCATCAAAAAAAATCATTCCTAGCTCAAAAATCAGACATGCATTTTGATACAAAAGTAGCTTAAAAATAAGGAAAATATCACTTACAGTCTGTTTGGAAAGTTTTGCTTACTGGAACCACGGGCTGCCTACCCTGGCATCTTGGGCGTGGCTGTCTGGCAATACTGCTGCTGCCACATCTTGAAGCAACCTTTAATAGCAGCTCAACACCTGCAAGCAAAATTGCCCTAGCTTGCCTTAGCTTTCCAACCTAGCCGGAAACCGCTCTACCATGAAATAACAAAAGAGTGCATGGTACAGAAAACCCTAGCTACTATACAAAACTGACATGCTTAGGAATTACAAAAACCTGCAATTGTACAAGATGCTATGTACCTTTGACATATGCAAATTAGCATAATCGGGTCTTCGATTATGAAAAAAAAAATGTGCTCCATGTAACTTTAAACATTACTCTTCAAAAATATAATATTCAAAAACAGCAAGAATGAACTTCATTTTTTTCAAAAAAGTTTCACTTTACAAAGAATGGCCCCAATAATAATGGTTTATTTATTCAAAATATGCATCGCAGCCCTGGGGGCTGAATTGTACATTATTTTCACAAAATTATTTACATGATCAAAATAATAATACAATAAATAGTACAATAATGATATAAGAAAAAAATAATTTTTATAACATTGTGCAATTGTAATTTCTCATAAACATACACATTCATACATGTGCCATTGAGTATTTGAAAATTGCAATAGTTCTATACTTATGTTAAGAGTGAGCTGTACTTTTTAAGGGTACGGATAAAGGTTCAAAATAATGTAATGGGTGACTGGAAAGGAAGTAAGGTAAGGGATAAACATGGTCCACATGAGAAGGAGAGAAGATAAGAGGCAGATAGTAGAGGTAGGACCAAGAGAGCAAGAATGATGGGATAGAGGGGAGAGGACCAAGAGAGCAAGAATGATGGGATAGAGGGGAGAGGACCAAGAGAGCAAGAATGATGGTATAGAAGGGAGAGGACCAAGAGAGCAAGAATGATGGGATAGAGGGGAGATGACCAAGAGAGCAAGAATAATGGTATAGAGGGGAGATGACCAAGAGAGCAAGAATAATGGTATAGAGGGGAGATGACCAAGAGAACAAGAACAATGGTATAGAGGGGAGATGACCAAGAGAGCAAGAATAATGGTATAGAGGGGAGATGACCAAGAGAGCAAGAATGATGGTATAGAAGGGAGATGACCAAGAGAGCAAGAATAATGGTATAGAGGGGAGAGGACCAAGAGAGCAAGAATGATGGTATAGAAGGGAGATGACCAAGAGAGCAAGAATAATGGTATAAAGGGGGAGTTGACCAAGAGAGCAAGAATAATGGTATAGAGGGGAGATGACCAAGAGAGCAAGAATAATGGTATAGAGGGGAGATGACCAAGAGAGCAAGAATAATGGTATAGAGGGGAGAGGACCAAGAGAGCAAGAATAATGGTATAAAGGGGGAGTTGACCAAGAGAGCAAGAATAATGGTATAGAGGGGAGATGACCAAGAGAGCAAGAATAATGGTATAGAGGGGAGAGGACCAAGAGAGCAAGAATGATGGTATAGAAGGGAGATGACCAAGAGAGCAAGAATGATGGGATAGAGGGGAGATGACCAAGAGAGCAAGAATAATGGTATAGAGGGGAGATGACCAAGAGAGCAAGAATAATGGTATAGAGGGGAGAGGACCAAGAGAGCAAGAATGATGGTATAGAAGGGAGATGACCAAGAGAGCAAGAATGATGGGATAGAGGGGAGATGACCAAGAGAGCAAGAATAATGGTATAGAGGGGAGAGGACCAAGAGAGCAAGAATGATGGGATAGAGGGGAGAGGACCAAGAGAGCAAGAATAATGGTATAGAGGGGAGATGACCAAGAGAGCAAGAATAATGGTATAGAGGGGAGATGACCAAGAGAGCAAGAATAATGGTATAGAGGGGAGAGGACCAAGAGAGCAAGAATGATGGTATAGAGGGGAGATGACCAAGAGAGCAAGAATAATGGGATAGAGGGGAGAGGACCAAGAGAGCAAGAATGATGGGATAGAAGGGAGAGGACCGAGAGTGCAAGAATGATGGGATAGAGGGGAGGAGAGAAAGAAGGAGAGAGAGGGGGGAGATAGGGGAATGGGGAGAGGGGAAGAGAGATATGTAGACAACGAGTAAAGAAACGGAGTAGGTGATCATCCGGAGACAACAATTAAACAGAAATGAATACAAACATTCAGCTATACATTAGATAATGAGGAGGTGCATCAAAATAAATTTCTTAGAGCAAATGATCAACGTAACTGAAATAGACTGTGATGTGTAAGACTTAGTTGCCTCCAGAACTACAATATGTATATTGTTATTCCATTATCAAGATAATTAGACCTAACATGTTACAGACCAACTTCAAATACAATAGTAATGAGAAGCAGTGGCGTAATGAGCAAAACAATTTTAGGGGGCTGAGCCAGCAAGAATTGACGAATTTTCTAAAGCGTCAGGAACGAAAAACATACTATACTCGTATATAAGTCCTTTGAATGGGGGGGGGGGGGGTACAAATGGAGGGGGTACGGTACATCCCCGTCCCTTTCACAAATAAGAAGTCTTTGCACTTTGCTGTACCATGAAAACGTTGTGCTTATCTTGCTAAATTGAATATTCTATTTTGCGACGTCGCGTAGCGACCGAGCCAGAATTTTTTTTTTTTTTTACATTTTCTAGTTTGAAACTTTGCATTTCAGACCACTTTTATGCACACAAATACATAAGCAAAAAGCAAAGTCTGAGCTTAATATCCATCCTTTTCTTCTTCTTTCTTTCTTTTATCCTCTTATGGGGATAGGCAGCTCAAAATCATTGTTAATATTTAGTGACTCTCATTTTCGGGGGAAGATTCCTCTCTGCTTAGACTATGTAATACCTATTTATAGATTTTCTTTAAAATAAATTTTAAGTGTATTAAACGAGGGAGCGGAGAGACTGACTGAGAGGATTTTCTATTTTGAATAGTGAAAGTTTGCATTCTTGAGCACTTCGGAGCCTGAGTAGTGTGCTGTAGCCTTAACTCATTATTTACTTCCCTCACTTTCGAAAGAAATTTTATAATAGTGTGTGATCCTATTGTAAAGGGGCTGGTTTGGGTATAAGAGGAAAGTTCCCCTCCTATATAACAAGTAAAAATTTTGAGAAAGCAAGATGCATATATCTACATGGAAGGGGAGGTACTAAAAATATTCAGCGAATTATACGTTCTAAAAGACGTACTACCATGACTACTCTAATCACAAAAATACATTTTTTCTAGCCAGGGAGTATATGAAATTACAAGTATTCAAATTGTGACCTTTGAACAACATCATGAAATAACCAATGAGAGAAAATATTAAATTTGTACTAGTAATTGGTATTGATTTTAGGGAGGTATAAACTCTTGGTATACATGTTTGTTGTTTTTTTTTTTCTTGTTTTTTTTTTTCCAATGATGATATGAATCTAAAGGATGATGGTTACAGAAATTGAAACAAGCATGTAAACAAAGAGAGAGAGAGAGAGAGAGAAAGGGAAAGGAATCTCGGTCACGGACAGGGGCGTCAATCCTGGGGGGGGGGGGGGGAGGGGGGCAACAATATTGGGGGGAAACATATCGTTCCCCCCAAAAAAAAAAAAATAAAATAAAATAAAGATAGATAAATAAATAAATAAATAAATATTAATAAATAAATAAATAAATAAATAAATAAATCCGGAGGTGTAAAATACAACAAAGAAAAGCTGATGCAAAACTCTGGAAATGAAACCTTCCAAACAATGAAATACAAAAGGTTTTACACGATCAGACTTCACTTTCGCCGCGCACTCCGCACGCAAATTCTCTAATTTTTACTGCTTCGTGTTACCGTGGAGAAGCTGGTTTTAAGAGGCGTTCAAAAAAAATCATGAAGGGTACTATATACCTTCATTTGAAATGACGCCATTAAAAAAAAAGCATTCTGAACATACATAATTCAATGCAAAGTTTAAATTTTCATATTCACTCAGGGGTTTTTTTTTTTGTTTGTTTTTTTTTTGCTTTTTCATCTTTTAGTAGTGTTTATTTTATCTATTATTTTGTCTTATATCTTCTTTACTCAATTTGCTGTTATGTAAGATATATTTTCCGATCATTTTGTCGTTTTCCATGTAATATTTAATTCCTCTTTCTCTTCATGATATCGATAAGCATACTTTACTTAAGTTCAAATTACCATCATATCTTTTTCATTGCTATGATGATCAGAGGCGGGGATCCCGGGGGGGGGGGGCAGGGCCGGCACAATGCCCCCTCACTTTTTGAAGTACCCCAAAAGTGCCCCTTTTTATGGCTGATAAGTACCCCTTTTTCTTCGTATAGTGCCCCTTTTTTTTTCTTTCTAATAAGTATCCTTTTTACCTTCTGATGAGTGCCCCTTTAACCTCAGAAATTGTTGCCCCTTTTGTTTTCTAATAAGTGCGACATCGGTAGATATTTATATAATATTGAATGGCCTTGAGTGGGATACAAGGATATATCGCACGAGCTATCGAGCTATGAGCATATTTCACGAGTCGGCACGACGAGTGAAATATTTTCAAAGCGAGTACGATATATCTTTGTGTCCCACGAAAGAAAAGCCATTCAATATTATTATTATTAATTGTATGATACCGAGTTCCTCAATTTTCACCATTACATGTCTTTACGTTTTTCCAATGACTTCGACATAAAACACAGGTAGAAATACATTTTTGTCCTAATTACCCAAGCATCTTGCAAGAGCTGCGCGCATACATTCATTGTCTTAACCTTTGCGTATTTAAGCGCGTATTTACATTTATACGCGTCATGCGCATCCCAAACCATGAGATATGGAGATTTATGAAATGGGTTCAAGAATGTAGCCATCCTGATTGGTCAAATAACACCACGTGACCGTGCAAAAAAAAATACTAACGCACGGCTAATCCGGATCAAACACTAAGATTGTAAAAAACACTAAGATTGTAGACCCGTTTTATAAAACTATTAATACATGGTTGTGAGTTCGTGCGTCAGTGTGATCCGGCAACACGCAGGTTTTTATCGTGGTGTCTAACGCACTCGACTCGGCTACGCCTCGTGCGTTAGTACACCACGATAAAAACCTTTGTGTTGCCGGATCGCACTAACGCACTCCCAACCATGTATTAAAGATAAATTATAGGAGTGGGAACAGATTCGGAATGACAACAAAACTGGTGATTAACGATCATAAAAGCTTTGATGAACACTACAATATCAAAATTAATGTAACCAATAATTTTCCATAATTTTGAGACATTTTGAATAAATCGGGTGTCAAATCAACCATCAACTTATACCCTTTTCGAGACCGAAATTGTCGAGTGACTTGTTTGAAACGCGTAACGGTCCTACGCCCTCTCTCGGTTGAACGAAAACCGACGGTGGATTTGTTTCGGAAAATCGCCCAATTCTCGCCCAGTGGGGTGAGCTGTCTGCTAGCTGCTACAACTGCAGCTGTACGTGCGTATGTAACTCTACGGTGCCAGCAAACGACACTCGCTGTTCCGATCCTTCGTCGCCGCCCAGCTAGCTAGCGGAGCTCGACGGGAGCATGCATAGCTAGCTAGCTAGCTGCAAGCTATAACGCAACCGCCGAGTAGTGGCTGTATTATATTATAGGTAAAAGAAGTGTAATCTACGAAGCCCCGTAAGGGCCAAATTGACAACGTAAAAAAAAAAAAATATTACGTACGTACGTAATAATTACTACGTACGTACGTAATATTTATTACGTACGTACGTGATAATACTACGTACGTACGTAATAATTACTACGTACGTACGTAATATTTACTACGTACGTACGTAATATTTATTACGTACGTACGTAATAATACTACGTACGTACGTAATAAATAATACGTGAAAAAGGTCTATATCCACATTTTGAAATTACACAGCTGCCTTATCATTATCCGTCGATTCCCGTTGATTTGCCCCGTTGATTGTGAGCTTGTGGGCTGTAGCTTGTCTAGTGTGAAGAATCCTCAACATTTGTGTGATGTGTGTGTGACGTGTGTTCGTGGATATGGTGGATATGTGTGTGTGTCGCTTCATTTTCCCAGCGGCAAGTCCGGTCCCGATACAAATCAAAACAGAATAAAGCAGTTCGACTTTGTTCGCGAGTAAAATCGAACAAAATGAAGTTATGAATCTTTATAACTCTAAAAACTATCTGACACTGTATAGTCTGAAAGTTATGAAACGCTGAAAACTACTGAAAACAAAGAAAATCACTATACAAACTGACCACTTTGTCATGAATTTGTAACGTCTGATATCCTCATCACAAGCCGTCAATTGGCCTTCATATCCTCAATTTATGTCCCAGAATATGATTTCCTCATAACTTGAATCTAATTATAGACGACTTATAGTAATATGTTTTTACATGTATCCGGGGAAAAGGTCAGTGAGACTGCTTTCAAAATATTACATATTCCTAGTCGATCATTGTTTATTTCTTTTGAATTTATATTTTCATGCTGTTAATATCAAGAAATTCATTTTTTCTGTATTAACACATACATGCAAAAGTATATGAGTAAAATATAATTGCATTCAATTTATGAAGAAATCATAGGCCTATTCTTGGACAAAACGTAAAATGTTTTTACGTTTGTAAATGCCTGTAGTAAACAGATAATTGTTTTTTCATCAGCACTGATCTCTATATAATTTTTTTTTTACGTAGAGATCACTGAGTGGTCGTGAGGGAAAGACGTCAAAACTCATGACTAAGTTGTCTAGTGATTTTCATTTTTGTTCATATTTATTCATGTCTTTAAAAAAAATCACATGTTATTTTGTTATATGTCCGATTTTCGTCTAACCTTTTTTTTTTCTTCACAAAATCTGCTTTCTCCCCTAATTTTTAAGTTCTGCGCCAGGGGCAGCGGAGTGTCTTTCAAAGTGGGGGGGGGGGGGGGGTACCAACAAAAAAGGACACCTGAGGGCACCTGCAAGGGGTGCATATAAAGCAACATTGGTATTATTATCAAGCACCTTCTTATGGTGGTTCTGCTTCAGCTTGAGTTTCCACAATTAGCAGTTGTGTGTGCAATTGTCTAATGATGCACGTGCGAGTCACTAAATCTTAAAGACTTTTTCTAATGTTGTTCATGTTGTTATGCATTATTCAGAGCGATATAATGAAAATGACAACAAATTAATTTGGGTGAAATGTCGAATGATCTTGAATGATCTTTCATTTCTTACATTAACCCTGTCGTTTTTCTTTAGGAGATATCAACATTATTATGGTATCTGCTTGAATTCATAGGCCTACTAGTCTTGGGACATTTTCTGAAAATATTGACCTTATTTTGTGTAAGTTACGGAATATGAATTCCTTTGCGGGGGGGGGGGGGATGAGCATTGTCCCACTCTGCTTCCAGCTCCGCTGGCTTACATTGTAGTTGTAGTAATATGGGTAGGTACATGTTGCTACATAAAGCCGCACTGATTCTTGAAGCTAGATATGGCACTTTTTGTAAGAAACAAAGGGAAATATAGGGATAAGGGTACACTTATTAGAGGAGGAAAGTGCGCTTATGAGAGGTGGAAAGGGGCATTACAAGGGGTGAAAATTGGGCACTTGTGAGAAGAGGAATAGGACATATATTAGATAGTAAAAGTGGCACTTATCAAAAGTAAAAGTGGCACTTATCAAAAGTAAAGTGGGGGCACTTATCAGATTTAAAAAGAGGCACTTATCAGAAGGGGGAAATGTGAACTTATTGGGGAAAAGGGGCACTTAACAGATTTAGAATGAGGCACTTATCAGAAGGGGAAAATGTGCACTTATTGGGGAAAGGGGTACTTCCAGTAGTAAAAAGGGCACCTATCAGAGAGAAAGGGACATTTTAAAAGTGTGGGGGCACTGTGTCCCCTGCCCCGGGTGCGCCACTTCTGATTTTAAAAAAATTGTTTCTCAGAACGAACTTGACTTTTACTTATTGACGCTGGAGCCCCAAAGATTAATTTTTGAATTGGGCCTAAGGAGACTGAACTGTTTTGTCTTGCAAAATACATGTAGCAAACATGAAAATATTTACATAATTCAGTGTCAGACTGAGCCTGACATCCCCCCCCCCCCATCTGAAAAATTGAATCAGCGCCCCTTTTGGGGCTTCGTACATATGCAACCATAACCGGCATGCATACAAAATGCAGGCAAATTGCGAGGTTTCCATGCAATCAACTTCAGAGTGAGTTGTCAACTTTAAAGTTACAATTTAAAACAGTTTGGCATGTCAATCAGTCAACTTGTTAACTTGTATATCAGTTCAATTGTCCATTGTTTGAGAAAAATCTCTTGAAATTTTCAAGTCGAAGAGATTTACAAAGGCAAAGATATGAATGAAAATAGAAGGAAAATATTACCGCGAAAGCGCCTCATTAGAAATGCTCTCACAGAAAGTCAGATATCTTCAATGTAAGACAATTTTTCGTGGACTTTTTATGTCAGTTCCTTGCACACACAGTACAGACACATCAGATTACCAACAGTTCAATCCTCAATTCAGCACGTTTGCATTTCACTCACCCTAAGACAATGGTAAATAGTATTTAACCCTTAAATTTATGTTTGGAAAAAAAAAATGTAAATGTAAATGTTTTAAAAATAACATGCTGCACAAATACTCACAAAAACATACACTAATAACATAAAGATTTAATATATATATATATACATATATATATATATATATATATATATATATATATATATATATATATATATATATATTGATAATGAACGTGAATATTAGAGCTCTTTGTAAAGACACAAAACATAGAAGTTGTACATGGCAATCAGCATTTGGGTAATTCTGTCTGAAATATTACATTCCACACTCTGTTTTTCTAATTGCCCCATCAAATAGTGAACATGTATTTCATGGAATTGTCCCAACACTGCAGTAAAACAATATTGACAATGGACAGTGATTTATCCCTTTCAACTGAATTAGATGAATTATGCATGTCATTTGGGACAAACAGATGTGCCATACTTTTCTTTACATTTTACAAGAAAACAGACAAATCTTCTACTGTTCTTCAATAACCAATCACTATTTTGTCTACAAAAGAGATAGGAAGACATTAACATTACCAAAAAAGAACTAAAAATCTGATCTGCCCTTACTACTATTTAAAACAAAACAGACTAGAGTTTTCTCAGTAGAAAGTGTTCTGAGGCTAAACACACTTTAAAAAGATAAAAAGGGAAAAAAATGAATGGATGTACTTCAGGCGTACGTTTCCTCTAGACAGGGGCGTCGATCTTGGGGGGGGGGGGCAGGGGGGCGATTGCCCCCAAAGAAAATATTGGAGGGGCAAACATATCATTTTGCCCCCCCCCCCAATAAATCCGGAGGTGTAAGATAAAATAAGGAAAAAACTGATGCAAAACTCAGGAAATGAAACCTTCCAAACAATGAAATACAAAAGGTTTTACACGATCAGACTTCAATTCGCCGCGCACTCCGCGCGCAAATTCTCTAATCTTTACTGCGTCATGTAACCGTGGAGAAGCTGTTTTTAAGAGGCGTTCCAAAAAATCATGACGCTATTAAAAAACGTTCTGAACATACATAATTCAATTCAAAGTTTAAATTTTTATATTTATTTTGTTTTTTCTCTATTTTTTCATATTTTATTAGTGTTTATTTTTTTCCATTATTTTGTGTTATATATTCTCTACTCAATTTGCTGTTATGTAAAATATATTTTCCCATCATTTTGTCGTTTTCCATGTGATCTTTAATTCCATTTTCTGTTCATGATATATGCATACTTTACTTAAGTTCAAATTACCATCATATCTTTATCAATGCTATGATGATCAGAGGTAGCGCTCAGGGGGAAGGGGGGGGGGTGGGCAGAGGCACAGTGCCCCCCTCACTTTTTCAAGTACCCCAAAAGTGCCCATTTTCATAGCTGATATAAATCCCTTTTTCTTCGTATAGTGCCCCCCTTTCTTTCTAATAAGTGTCCTTTTTACCTTCAGATGAGTGCCCCCTTTCAACCTCAGAAATTAGCGCCCCTTTTGTTTTCTAATAAATGCGACATCGGTAGATACTGGTATATAAAAAAGTATATGGGTATGTATAAAGTCCACAAAGGAGCCTTATACATATAGCTCCAAATAATCAGAGAGGCTTCATAATAATACATTCCTCTACTGATATCAGCACAATAGTGAGGCAGTAGAGCAGGGGGTAGGAGGGGCCCAATGCCCTAAATTATACAAAAATGAACAGTGCTCCTAAATTATAAAAGGAACGAGGACAATTTTTTTCTAAATTTTTTCTAAAGCTCACTCGCTACGCTCGCTCGCAATTACTATTATCTTCTTATCATATTAGGAAAATCGCTGTATATAATTCAACTCCTGTTGCATTCAGCGTTAGAAATAAATCTTAAATTTTTTGCTCGCTCGCAAATGAATAATCAGGCTATTACACTCAACTGCAAAGTAGTTTTATCTAGAACCATGTTAAGATAGAAACAATAGCGTGTCGAAAATGATCCTCGGTTGTGTATTGATCAGAATGTACCGGCCAGATACTAATGTATCGAAGTGGTATTTTCCGCCTTGTTTCCACCCTTTGTAGGTGCCCCTTTTTGTTCGTGCCCCCCCCCCCACTTTGAAAGACGCACCGCCGCCCCTGTTGATGATTGAATTGAGTGCGGAAATGATCATCGTTACGATAGACTGTCTTGCCCCCCCCCCCATCCGAAAAACGGATCGACGCCCCTGTCTCTAGATACATCAAACATTTCGCGTGCATCCAACGATATCCGTGCAATTTCCCAGATGTATTTGATAGGATGTTCAATATGTAGAGTGCAACGTCAAGGATATTTGAAGGTTTTCTTCGAAATAATGCAAGGCTTTTTAAGACGCACTTTAGGGTTCTGTTGCTTATTACTATTCTATGCTTGGAAATTAAATAATACAGTATTTCCCTCTGAGTAAATCCAATTTCAAAATGTAAACGCACGAGTCTGTCCCTCTCTGCCGCCGCCATTGATCGTCATCAATACTACGTACGTACGTAATAATACTACGTACGTACGTAATAAATACTACGTACGTACGTAATAAATACTACGTACGTACGTAGTATTATTACGTACGTACGTAGTAATTATTACGTACGTACGTAGTAATTATTACGTACGTACGTAGTAATTATTACGTACGTACGTAGTATATTACGTACGTACGTAGTATATTACGTACGTACGTAGTATTATTACGTACGTACGTAATATTTTTATTTTTTTTTTACGTTGTCAATTTGGCCCTAACGGGGCTTCGTAGTAATCGCTTTCGCCAGACAATTTGCGAACAACAAAATGCTGAACAATAGAAAAACTACCCCAAAATGATGTCGATAGTGGTAAGGTGTTTCTTTTGGTGACTTTCAATAAACAACGTACCTTATTTATCTCCTGTACATGTGTAATACACGTACAGTATCTGGACAGCTGCCTATATGATAGAACAAGCCCACTGCAGTTAGTCGTGCTTGCACAGTAACTTCAAGCAGCAAAAGGCCTATATTCGCGCGCCTATTCCCCCACCTTCTTTTCCCCTCTCCGACCCCTTTCTCTCTCTCTCTCTCTCTCGCTCTCTCTCTCTCTCTCTCTCTCTCTCTCTCTCTCCATCTCTCTCCATCTCCATCTCTCTCTCACTCTTACAAATACAACTGCTGGCATAATTTACTCTTTTTTTCCAATTTCGTTCGCGTGCACTGTTGGCTGTAATTTAGTTCTTACTTCGCCTGGCCGGCATGTTCACAATCCTGTGTGGCCTGCCGGGAGACCTGGGACCGATATTTTTTAAATTTCATTTTTACTTGTCGAAATTGGCATAACTGGGATTTTAATAACCAAATTTGTCAGGATTGATCGAACCATGATGGAACCAACCTTCAACAAGAAAGATCTACTTACTGAATTCATGCATCTGGCCATCATAGGCGCCGGAAACACGGGTGGGGGGGGGGGGGGGCATAGGGGGCAGTTGCCCCGCCCCCCCCCCCCCAATCATTCAAGCGGCGGGAGGGGTAAAATCTATTTTAGCTCTCAATGGGCCCCATTGGAAAGGGAAAAAAAGAAAATTAAAAGCAATAATTTTGCATTACAAAATACGTATGCTCCAAAATGCAAACTTTCAGCATTAAAAAAAAAATCAAAGTTTTCTCACTCGGTCGCTGCGCTCCCTCGTATATTAACAGACGCAATCTTTCTTACCATTATAAAACTCCTGTCTATCATCTGTCATTGGCACCATGCAAGGGGGCAAATAACTGCTTACATCATTGGGCGTGAGAGGGGGAGTATTTTTGCCCCCTCCAATGCCAATAAATTTTGCTGCATTGCGATCAGTGTATAATTATATATAATATATATACGCCCCTCCATCCCCTAAACGCCCAAATAAATTGACCAAAATATCCCATTAAATATAGTTATTTAGGTGAAAGGGTTATGATGGATCGATGAACCTTATAACCCTTCAAGGGCTATGTCAGTGTATTTCGATAGTAGGGTGCAAGATGGTTAGCGGCAATGTCGATTTTGCGCGAAGCAACGGGAGTCTTCTTTTGAAAGATGCTTAGGGGTGCTTCCCCCGTAGCGTCGCCCCTAAGGTAACTGCTTCAGGATAGTTCCCTCCAATGTTTACTCAGGCAGTGTCAGGTGAGGGCACGGTCTATGGATCGTTTCTTATTGGCTTTCTGTAAATGGGAATATCGCTACAAAAATAGGTTTGTTTGCAAATCTGAAAAAATATTGTCTTTTGTCATGTACTCTTTACGGATCAATTACAAATTAGCTTGATAAAAAACCTCGATACGGTTATCTAATCTTCATCTGAAAATGTCGTGACATTTTTCTATATATTCTACTAGATATCCATTATCTGGCGGTACCCTCAGGGCTCATGTAGCCCTTCTTATCCACCAGAGGTGATTTGGAAGATGATTCGATTATTTTCTGAAAAAATAATATTAACAATAAAAGGAAAGAAGTACGATAGGTCTATTATAAAAATAGTTGATAATATTAATCAAAATAGAATATGATAATAATAACAGTAATAATAATAATAATAATAATAATAATAATGATAAAGATGATAACAACAATAATGTTAATAATTATATTTTTTATAATGAAAATAATGGCCTAAATAATACTTCGTATATAAGGCAGAGCTTCGTTGTATTTAGAGTACAATTTTCAGGGTATGAACTGTTGTATTCCCTACCAAAAGGGGAAAAAAGAAAAAAAAATTGTTCTATACTTTCTTATATTATTAGCTAGAGACGGTGTATTACAAAATTTAGTACACAATGTACTGCACAATGCCAGCTGTTGCATCAAAAAAATTTTATAAAACAACAACAATGGACTGTATGCTATATATAGTTTATATCATTGAAAATGTTCTTGGTATTCGTGACTATTCGGACGACTTAAATTTTAAAAAGGCCCAAAATGGATTAAATTTTTCCTGACATCGTAACAAAGTGAGACTGTATTTCGTTGGCATAAATTCAGTTCGCAGATTGGGAGGGGACGGGGCTATGTATCAATCAGGCCTGTACTGTGTACATTATCCGCATACATCGCTTTCTGGAAAACACGAGGATCGAGGATCCAGTGATTTGACCCGTTAGCTAACATGGGTATCGATCAAGGGGAGGGGGCGGGGGTGGCCTGTATCATCATTCCCCAATTCCACACTGTCAGAAAGAGGCATATACTAGTAATAAAATAATGAATCATAATGATTTAAGCAGGGGCGTCGCTAGAACATTTTGAATGGGAGGGGGGGGGGGGTGTGACACCCAAATTTGCCGACAAATTTTTAGGGTGCGACTCCCAAATGTGCCGACAAAAATGCAAAGGAGGGGGCTGACGCCTTTTGCCCGAATATCTACTTTTCAATTTCTAATTTTCTAATTTAGGGTGCGACTCCCAAATTTGCCGACAATTTTTTTGAACTTTTCGTACTGAAAATGTACAGAAGTTACATAATTATCTGGGAATCTCGCTGCCCAAATAATTATGTGGATATTCTGGCACCTCACTTTGCTGCCCGAATAATGTGGTGGTTAACCGAATATCGGAACTTTGCCGAAGGGGGACGCCTTTTGCCCGAATATCAAATTTTCACTTCGATTTTTTTTTTAAAACTTTTCGTAGAGAAAATGTACAGAAGTTAGAAGTTACATAATTATCTCGGAACCTCGCTGCTCAAATATGTGAATATTCTTTCTCCTCGCTGCCCGAATATAAAGTGGTGGTTGCCCGAATATCGGAACTTTTAAAATCCCCGGGGGAGGGGGGGGGGGGGCTGCAAGCTACTGCCGAAGGGGGACGCCTTTTGCCCGAATATCAAATTTGCAATCCCTAAATTTTTGCGAGCGAGCGAGCAACATTTTTATTTTTAATTTTTCGTAAAGAAAATGTACAGAAGTTACATCCAGAAGTTACATAATTATCTCGGAACCTCGCTGCCCAAAATAAAATATGTGAATATTCTTTCTCCTCGTTGCCCAAATATGAAGTCGTTATTGCCCGAATATCGGAACTATGAAAATCCTCGGGGGGGGGGGGGGGCTGCAGGCTACTGCCGAAGGGGGACGCCTTTTGCCCGAATATTAAATTTCCAGTGTTTTTGCGAGCGAGCAAGCGAGCAAAAAAAAAAAGTTTTTCCTTTTTTTCCCTTCCCTTTTCCTTTCTTTGTTTTCTTTCTGTTGTTGTTTCCTTTCGTTTCCCTTTTCTTTTCTTTTTTTGTCTTCTCCTTTCTCTTTTCTCCTTTTCCCTTTCCCCTTCCCTCTCCCTTCCCTCTCCTTTTCTTTTTTGCCAACAGAGGTGGCGCATATGCCGACAGCAACTTTGAGTGTGGGGGGGGGGGGAGACGCCTCTGGATTTAAGGAGAAAAATGAGGATGATGATGGTGATAATGATAATGGCGGTGATGAGTATTATTCATATGATTACCATCAACATCGTCATAATTTTTCCTTTTGATTTTCATAATGATGACCAAAATTAAGAATTATAAAATCACTCTCCAGGCTCTGAAATGTGATATTTGTTGAGGGTAATTTTTTTCAAGTCCCCGCAGTGGAGGCGCATACCCCTCGGCACGCCCACTGCAGGTGTATTATGTAGTGACCAAAATATACCATTCATATTGTAGGTCTACACTGTATTTTGATTACAAAATAACTATTCTACTATTATTATCCCACGTGCATGTCTTCACCTTGGACCAAGGTGAATCAAACCTACACTTGGGATGTGCACACAAACCAGAGAAGTGCATGACAGACCATGCGCTATTGATATGAAATTAAATATATAATGCAGTCAGTGGCGGATCTAGGCAGGGGCGCCAAGGGCGCGCTCCCCCTTAGTTTTTCTGTGTTGTGATTTTTATCGTGGGAGGGGGATACCCCCATGCACACCCTCCGCTCCCTCGCCTCTGGCGCCTCCCCCCTATTTCAAATTCCTGGATCCGCCACTGATTGCATGCTTTTGCCCATCATCGTAGACTGGCAAAATAAAAATAAATAAATAAATAAATAAACTTCGCGTCATGTTTGTAATTTGTTTTTATGGAAAGTGATACTAAACAGAAACTGAATAATTCCCGAGCTCGAGATTTCGTGATTTTGGTGATATAATAGCAAGAAATGAACTAATGTTCAAAGTTAGTAAGACGCTGGGAAACCATACCTAGTCTAAAATCCATGCTGGTTTCTAAAAATGTCCAAAATTACGCAATATGGTTGTATTTTGTAACATTGGTTCATACATATCCAAATACTAATGCATCACTTTGGAATTAGCTTGTTACAATAATGTCGACCCCAAATATATAAGGACATCTCATTATGAAATCGAAGAGTCCACTTTCACTGACAGGGTCGTCGCTAGAAATTGCTGTCGGCAAATGCGCCAATTCTGTCGGCAAAAAAGAAAAGGAGGGGGAGGGGGAGGGAAGAGGAAAGGGAAAAGGAGAAAAGAGAAAGAAGAAAAAAGAAAAGAAAAAAGAAACGGGAAAGGAAATGAAAACAAAAACAGAAAGAAAAAAAAAGAAATGAAAAGGGAAGGAAAGAAAAAGAAGGAAAAACTTGCCTATTTTTTTGCCCGCTCGCTCGCTCGCTCGCAAAAACACTGAAAATTTAATATTCGGGCAAAAGGCGTCCCCCTTCGGCAGTAGCCTGCAGCCCCCCCCCCCCCCCCCCGAGGATATTCGGGCAATAACGACTTCATATTTGGGCAACAAGGAGATAGGATATTCACATATTTGGGCAGCGAGGTTCCGAGATAATCATGTAACTTCTGTATGTAACTTCTGTACATTTTCTCTAAGAACAGTTCAAAAAAAAAAAAAAAAAAAAAATCGAAATTGAAAATTTGATATTCGGGCAAAAGGCGTTCCCCTTCGGAAAAGTTCCGATATTCGGGGAACCACCACATTATTCGGGCAGCAAAGTGAGGTGCCAGAATATCCACATAATTATTTGGGCAGCGAGGTTCCCAGATAATTATGTACTTCTGTACATTTTCAGTACGAAAAGTTCAAAAAAAAAATTCAAGTTCATATTTGGGCAACGAGGAGAAAGAATATTCACATATTTGGGCAGCGAGGTTCCGAGATAATCATGTAACTTCTGTTTGTAACTTCTGTACATTTTCTCTAAGAACAGTTTTAAAAAAAGATAGAAATTGAAAAGTTGATATTCGGGCAAAAGGCGTCAGCCCCCTCCTTGTAAAAATGGGCCTGTTTGACCAAGATCTCTACATCTGTGATTTTCTATTTTTTGAGGGGGGGGTGCAACATTTTTGTCGGCAAATTTTGGGAGTCGCACCCTAAAAATTTGTCGGCAAATTTGGGTGTCACACCCCCCCCCCCCTTCAAAATGTTCTAGCGACGCCCCTGTGCACTGAGCATGGTGAGGGAAGCGTTTCGTGCACACCTTATGAAAATGACTATGTTTTCCCCTTAGTATTGGGAAAACCCTTTCCACCTGTGTCTTGACGGTGCATAAATTAGTAATGACCACAGATGGCAGAGAACATTCATGAGCTCATATCCAGCATTATATATCGGTAGTTAGTGCAATTTTGGTAACTCTATTGCCCATGCATGCGCATTGGTCCGAGGCCTATGAACCAGTGGATGAAAGGTATAGTACTTTTTTGTTCTTTCATGTCACTACTGGCGTAGACAGGGGAGCACAAGGGGGCCATGCCCCCCCCCCCCCCATTCAGCCGCTAAAAAAGGGGGGAAGGCGAGAGCGAAAAGGCGGGGGAAGTGAGAGGGAAAAAGGCCCCAAAAGGCTCTACTAGCCATTACCTTTCTCTCAAAATTTTGTAAAACGTCAAAGTTTTCGCGCTTCGCGCAGGAATTTGGAAAAAAACTACCCTCTCCCTGCATCCACCCGGTTACATACAGTGCATCGAGTCCAAATAATTGAAAATAATTGAAAAGCAGTCAGGGCGTCGAACTTTCCGCCTAGGAAAATTATTATCTACGAGCCGTTATCTTTCTCTGAAATTTGCTAATACGTCAGAGCTTTAGCGCTTCGCGTGGGAAGGGGGAAACTCCCCCCTCTCTGCACCCATCCTACATACAGTGCCGTATTGCGTCCAAATAATTGAAAAGCAGTCAGGGCGTCGAACTATAACTTTCCGCCTACGAAAATTGTTTTCTAAGAGCCGTTATCTTTCTCTCAAATTTGCTAATACGTCAGAGCTTTCGCGCTTCGCGTGGGAAGGGGGAAACTCCCCCCTCTCTGCACCCATCCCTGTTACATACAGTGCCGTATTGCGTCCAAATAATTAAAAAGCAGTCAGGGCGTCGAACTATAACTTTCCGCCTACGAAAATTGTTTTCTACGAGCCGTTATCTTTCTCTCAAATTTGGTAATACGTCAGAGCTTTCGCGGCTTCGCGCGGGAGGGGAAAAACTCCCCCCTCCCTGCACCCACCCCTGTTTATACATAGAGTGCAATATTGCGTCCAAATAATTGAAAAGCAGTATATCAGGGCGCCGAACTATAACTTTCCGCCTAAAAAAATTGTTTGCTTATCTTTCTCTCAAATTTGTTAA
Organism: Heliocidaris tuberculata; assembly: GCA_025618425.1. Classification (NCBI taxonomy): domain Eukaryota; kingdom Metazoa; phylum Echinodermata; class Echinoidea; order Camarodonta; family Echinometridae; genus Heliocidaris; species Heliocidaris tuberculata. The sequence continues at coordinate 9,639,779 of CM046836.1, read as the reverse complement.
AACGTCAGATCTTTCCAGTGGCGCAAATCCATTTTGAAATTCGGGGGGGGGGGGGGTCACCACATGATTTAACTTTTGTACCCTGTCCGAAAAAGTCTGAAAATTTCTGACAACCCCCCCCCCCCCCAAAAAAAAAAAGGGTTATCACATTTTTGGGGTCTAGCTTTCCTCCCAAATTCTCTGACAAGCAAAAAAATAATAATAAATAAAAAAATAGGTTACCACTTTTTTTGGCTCTAGTTTTCCTCAAAAATTCTCTGACAAGCAAAAAAAAAAAAAAAAGGTTATTCAAAAAGGTTGCGCCCATGGAGCTTTCGTTCAGGAAGGGGGAAACTCCCCCCTCTCTGCATCCATCCCTGCTACATATACAGTGCAATCAGGGGGGTGGAAGAGAGTCTGGTGCAATACTATATAGTATTGCGTCCAAACAATTGAAAAGCAGTCAGGGCGTCGAAATATAACTTTACGCCTAAAAAAAAAATGTTTTCTACGAGCCGTTATCTTTCTCTCAAATTTGCTAAAACGTCAGAGCTTTCGCGCTTCGCGTGGGAAGGGGGAAACTCCTCCCTCTCTGCACCCACCCCTGTTTCATACAGTCCGTATTGCGTCCAAATAATTGAAAAGCAGTCCGAGCGTCGAACTAACTTTCCGCCTAAAAAAAGGTTCTACGAGTCGTTATCTTTCTCTCAAATATGCTATAAAACGTCATAGCTTTCGCGGCTTCGCGCGGGAGGGGAAAAACTCCCCCCTCCCTGCACCCACCCCTGTTACATAGAGTGCAATATTGCGTCCAAGTAATTGAAAAGCAGTCCGAGGGCGTCGAGCTATAACTTTCCGCCTAAAAAAAATTGTTTGCTACGAGCCCTTTCTCTCAAATTTGTTAAAACGTCCGAGCTTTCGCGCAGGAAGCTAAGGGGGAAACTCCCCCCTCTCTGCATCCACCCCTGTTACATACAATGCAATCAGGGAGGTGGAAGAGAGTTTGGTGCAATACTGGTTAGTATTGCGTCCAAATAATTGAAAAGCAGTCAGGGCGTCGAAATATAACTTTCCGCCTGTACATACAAACTCTCGATCGAAATGTAAGCAATAGAGTTACATACACACATGCATGGAAGTCTAGTTACACCATGGATCATGGAGCTACAATCCATGGTTACACTTTCCTACACACTCGGTCTGCCAATCACCCAAGGAAACAAGTCGAGATTGTGTGTACCAGGCATGCATAGACCATAGAGTTCTGTGTATGTAACTCTATGGCATAGACGGTACGCTGTGCGTGTCATTGTCATAGGTCAATGTACATGTTTGGCTTTTTCTGTACGGAGGTCATAGGGTGGTAAAATCGCCACTGAATCGCACGCGGAGACCATCCCGACAATTTGTATCGGCTTTTTGTCAACAGAGGGAGCCAAACAGTGCGTTTGAACGAGTTTTGAAAAAGACCCGTCCGTTACAATAATCGACTTTTCTTTTGCTCATTTCTCAGCAGTTACACAATTTCTTTCAAATTCCTTTGGCAAGAGTGATTTATTTGTACTGCTTAACAATTGGTGTAAATTTGAACAGAATCTGTTTCCTCTTTTTTTTCAACATTACCAAAACTAGAGTTTATCTTTAATAGTATAATATTGCACGGTCATCCGGGTACTTTTGCACAAACCATGAGATATTGTTTTAAAATTGCACGGTCATCCGGGTACTTTTGCGCAAACGATGAGATACGCCATTTTTTCTGGTCGCCTGAAAACCCTTCATACAAATAATAATGGTATATATATATATATATATAAAGTATATCATATCAACTCCTATGACAGCACAAGGACCCCATTTAGTGCGCGAGTGCGTGGAGGACACGCATGGGCGCACAAGTACATATACGCTTATACTGTACATATCGCATGCAGAGTGAACAAAGAAGTCAGGTTTTGCCATTGGCTTGTGGTCTGAAAGATATTTATTTAAATCTAAAACGCGAACGCAATATTTGAACAACAAACATCATTCTTATATCATGGGAAAGCTAAGAAGAAACTTAGAAATGACTCATTGGAACTAAGCTGTTCGATATCAGAGAGAGAAATTATATCGAGTTGAAGTCGTCCGTGTGTACAAAAAATTGGGAATTAACGTACAGTTTCATTCTTTTTGTGATCAAGAAGGGCTCTGTTTGACCCCAAAACGCGAATGCAATTGACATCTTTGCATTAATTTCAAATATAAAATGTAAATAACATGATATCATCCGCATCATATCAGTGGAACTAAGGATGAAAGTGGGAACTTTATTCACAAATGACAAAATTGTTTACAAAATGTAATATTTCCAGTGATATTTCCATAGAGTACGCGCGCGCGGGTAGCACCCGCGGAATTAGTTTCACAAATGATTCGATATGATATATGGGTATGTATAAGGTCCACAAAGTAGCCTTATACATATAGCTCCAAATAATCAGAGAGGCTTCATAATAATACATTCCCTTACTGATATCAGCACAATATGAGGGGCCCAATGCTCTAAATTATACAAGAATGAACAGTGCCCCTAAATTTTAAAAGGTACGAGGACAATTTTTTTTCTAAATTTTGTCCAAAGCTCATCGCTACGCTCGCTTGCATTTACTATTATCTTCTTATCATATTAAGAAAATCGCTGTATATAATTCAACACCCGCTGACTTCAGCGTTAGAAATAAATCTTAAATTCCTTGCTCGCAAATGAATAATCAGACTATTACACTCGACTGCAAAGTAGTTTTATCTAGAACCATGTTAAGATAGAAACAATAGTGTGTCGAAAATGATCCTCGGTTGTGTATTGATCAGAATGTACCCGTATACTAATGTCTCGAAGTGGTATTTTCCGCCTTGTTTCCACCCTACATGCCCCTTTTTGTTGGTGCTCCCCCCCCCCCCACTTTGAAAGACGCTCCGCCGCCCCTAATAATAACTGAATTGAGTGCGAAATGAACATCGTTACGTTAGGCTGTTTGCCCCCCCCCCCCCCCACCCCCCATCCGAGAAACTGATCGACGCCCCTGGTCACGGAGTGAAAATGTGATTCCTCTTTACGACAGAACCTGAATATACACGAAACTATGATACTAGGCTGCAGGTATCAAGGTTCGGAAACAATCAACTGTCACATAAAAAGGAGAAATCAAAATTCAAGGTTAACACTGTTAAGATTACATATCATTCAAGACCCTTACTAAGAACGGCATTGGGCTGTATCTATATCTTCCCGTCCTGCATCTAATTGGGTAGAATTTGCACTGGTTTCTGAGTTGCCTAGTTTGATTTGGCAGGGCTCTAGGCAGCCAGGTTTGAAACTCAGAAGACAACATTAGACCTTTACCTATAAGTATACTTAGCACAAATTATATAAGGAATCAATTAATTAAAATGCAAAATAAACATACAATTTTAACCTGCCATTGTGAATATACTTTTATAATATTATCATTTAATTAAAGAATCATGCAGGGTACAGAAAAATAATTAATATAGGAAAAAAAAATTAGTCTTAAGGAAATGAAATTATCAGGTAGGTTACAGCAATTGAGAATTATGTCAAATTTTAAATTAAGGATTTTAGAAATGATACAAGGCTGTTGTTAGGACTATGCAGATTAAACTTTTTAAAAAGATAATAATATAACTTTGAAATGCCTTTAGATATTTCTGCTAAAATTTCTGTGAAGTTGATTAACTGAAATTGAAATTCAGTTTATTTTCAGGAACTTAAAGTGAATACATTACCAAGTGACCAGGATTTTTTTTTTTTTCGATTGAAACAAATTACTTTTAAATTCAAAGAAAAAAAAAGAATAAGGTTGCTAAATAGAAATGAATCAGGAACAATCAAAAAGCCTTCCAAAAAATTAACTGAAGTTAAAAGGAATGTGAATTGCTAGAAGTAAAATGACTGGTAAACACCGGATTATGCTTTGAAATTCAATATTAATATTTTAGAAAAAAGAAAAGTTGCTTGAAAAAAAATCCATCCATAACATTCAAATTTCATGAGTCAAATTTCACAAGTCGTGTATAACACTGAGCTTTGATAATATTAGCATATCATCAGCAATAACTGGCACAATAACAATTTTCAATTAAAATTACATTTTTATTTGTGAAAGGTTGATATTAGTGTTTAACAATTGGGCAATTTCAGGAACCTTTTTCTCCCCGTGGAGTTAGCACAGTATGTTTCCCCTCTTGCTACCTACAGTGAAACTGTATGTCAAGACCGCTCAATGGAGACAAGAAAAGCAGTCTTTATGAACAGATGGTCTGTATTGCACTTTTTCTATCAATTTATCATCGTTCCTGAGTTGCCGAGGAGATGACCTCCTTGGTCATGTTGGTGGAGCCAATCACGAAAGTTCAGAGTAACTGTTATTCTCGGCGAGCATTTAAAGGACAATCTAACCTTTGTGAAAAGCTGATTTGTGTAAAAAGAGAAAAATAAGAGAAACATGATGGTGAAGGTTTAAAAGAAATGGCATATAAAGAATAAGAAAGCTATGAATATCTGAAAATGAGATAACTTCATCTATGCGAATCTCAAATTGGCAATTTGGTGATTCAATCGTGACGTATTCACGGTCAACTCTCCCATCTGTCGTAACACCGAAATATCATTAAATTTCTTTCTCCTGAGCGCCTTTCCCCTCAGGGCAGTACTCAAAATATATTGTAGATAACATATTGTTATAGGTCCTCCAAAAGAGAAAAGATCCTACAGAATGATATATTTTGAAATATTTACATTTTAGTCATTTTGTGTGGTGGGGCGAATTGGAAAGTTGACCGCAGCTACGTCACAGTGACCGTACCGATTCGGCCAATTTGAAATTTCCATATGTCTTGTGATTTCAACTTTCTTATTGCTTGTCCGATTTTGTTCAAACTTTCACCAATCTGCTTTTTTATATATCTTTCTGCTTTCACACAAATCAAATTATTAGAATGGTTGGATTGGCCTTTGAGGAGACATCGTTAGTTACAAGTAATGCTTGATCCTATTATTCATACTCAGCACGGAGAATCATCCTCAGTGCTCTCTTCTGGATAGTTTCTATAGTTTGCTGTTGAATCAATCACACAATACATATTTTCCTCTTGATCTTTGCTTCAGCTACCTGAAGAATATGGCGCAATCCTTGATGAATGTCATTGGGGCCTTGTTGGTGCTCTGTATCCATCGGGTCCAGGGACAAGGATATAACTTAAGTATGATTGTCTCCCAATGCCCGTTGCACACAAGGCGTCATTTGCTTGACATAGCAGTGCGTCAACGACTGGTGTGGTCTTGATGCATCATGTGAGGGTGATATCGTACAAAAACAATGTCAAAATGAAAAGTGCAGAAATTGCGTTGAGTTACTGGCGTATAGGAAAATATGCCTTCAGAGACTGTATAAGCGAAGGTAAAAACGCAATCGAAATAACGATTCATGTGCAATGGGAATTACACTATCCGTTGAACCTTCCTTTACCCTTAAGCCCGGCTAAGCTAAGGCGTCATTTCGATAACGCCAATACCTGCACTAATCGAGCTGGTGAAGACAATTGTTTCATATGCCAGTCCTTGAAAGCATTTTATTTTGCACTGTTCACTTTGCAATTACTTTTCGAATGATACCATGCTTTCATGACGCGCAAAAGACCGTACGAGTCACTGACGCTGTCCTGAGTACGTCAGCAGATGAGCGCCTCCTGTGAGCCAGGCTATACTCTTTCACAACCTAAACAAAAATTATTATCTGTAATAAAATTTTGGATGAAAAATCAATCATTATTCTTTTATCATTGATCATTTTGATTTTTAAGAAAATGTTTTTATTTTTATAGAAGAAAGGCAAGTTTTTCTTTGTTCCAAAATATCAGATTTGGCGTCAATACTAAAATGCATTGTTTAGAGGTCCGACATTGTATGAAAACTCCATCAGCGTGTAATCCAAACTATAATGATTATAAATAGGAATGGTTTGTCCTATTCCTTAGAATAGCGTAACAAAACTAATCGTTCAGTGGGATGCTCCCTTTAGCGTTGGCATACACCATTTTGATTTTTGCATGATGCAATTGTCAAACAGTCCTTTCCAAAGGTTATCTTTTGTTTTCACTTTTGAATTGGCCATTATGCATATACATGATATATTTTCCAGGGGTGGACCCAGGGTTTCGTAAATAAAAACAAATAAATGAATAAAGGGGGATCCAATTCTCCCCAACCTCTGGCAATTAAAAGTTTATCAGACGAAAGAGGGGCCAATTCCGAAAGGAAGGATGTCTGAAAAGAAGAAAATAATAACGCCCTGAATCTCTATCTGTATTCAGATCTCGTTTTTACAAATCGACTAAATGCAATTCCTTTTATACCATTTCTCTCTCTCTCTCTCTCTCTCTCTTTCTCTGTCTCATTACTGCAGATTTCAGTTATTGGTACATCATTGTCCCAATAATTATCGTCTTCAAGATAAGTTTCTGGGTATGTTGGTGCATTGCTAGATCTTCCCGTAACAGACAGCGTGTGGTCGTTGTAGATCGTAGACCGCTCTGTAACCCACAAAATCAAGATCTACCTGACGCCCTCGGTACGTTGTATCATGTGACACGTATTCATGCATTTCATTTAGTACTTCATCAGATATTTAAGAATAAACTGCACTTTTGAGAAAATTGGAAATTAATGAATCTTACTGTTCAAATGGGAGAGTCGTTTCCACATACGTCACGGTCGAACAACAATTTCATCAATTTCTTAAGTTCATAAGATTACTGAATTCAGATGGAAAGCTTTTTACTTCTTAACTAGAATAATACACAAATTTCAATTTGTAATCATATTGATGTACATAGTTCCTCAAAAACCGATTGTTGATGCCTTAGTTTCTGAAAGTTTTCAGGACAATGTCGTATGTTTAATTTTGGGTTTTATTTACAGATGTGAGACCAACACAGCACGGACAGGTTCCCCCTCCCCCGTACGTTGTCCAACAGAATGTTCCACCATCCGCCTACCCACCACCCAAGACTTGTGCCTCAGCATAGGCGTCATCCCTACACAGTACGGACAGGGTGTCGTTTGTTTTTCGGTTTTAAAATACTGAAGAAAGTTTTTCTTCTTGAAAGGGGAAGTCCGATCCAAGAATGTCTTGGTTTTTATTCCGCATATATGTTTCGTTCGTTTTGCAAACAGACACAGAAATGGGGGAGAGTGAGGTAAGCTGATGCACAGAGTAAAATGGCTTTCCCCAGTTTCAATCACAATAAATCGTTTGGACGTTTCAATGCACCTGCCTTATATTTCCTTAACACTCAAGGAGTTTGTTCGGTTTTCCTAACACTAAGGTAAACGTCACTGAATAATCACCACTTTTGCACTTCAAATTTTCTATATTTAACTGCCAGGTGCTTATTTTTATCGTAGAAAAGTGGATCATTTTACCATTAGGTTTCGTCATTTATACAGCTATGCACATGTATATATGGCTTCTTGCAGCCCCCCCCCCCCTCTCTCTCTCACTCTCTCTCTCTCTCCCTCTCCTTCTTCCTCACTCCCCCTCTTTCTCAGATTTATCTCCTTCTTCCTCACTCCCTCGTTCTGCATTACCAAAAAACCCTTTATCTAATTATATTCATTACACTGGCCACAAATTCGAATTTATATATTTTGCTTATCATATCTACTTATATGTGTAACAATGTACATTATTATACTCAAATTGAATCATTTTGAATTAACAATGCTTTGCAACAATGCTTAGAAACCCTTGTCTGAAAAAAAAATCATTGATTATTGTTTAGTGACAGAAATCAACTTGAAGAAACTTGAAACGATCAGCATCTTACAATTATTATTGCAACATAATCGTATATTGTACTCATTTATTTAAATTGTAAGGGCTCACAAGGCGTCAAGCTTCTGCTTATCTTGGAGCTTTTAGTTCTGTTGGAAATACGTTTCTGTGATCATATTATGTAAACTGTATACTATGTACTTGTATTTCTATGCAGAACTGAATAAATGAAATGAAATGGAATGAAATGGAATGCAATGAAATTTCCATTTTTTATATTTTAGACAAGATTCATTGGGTATTGATGTAAAGTCATGTCCATGGTAGACGAAAACAATGATTTAATTAATAATCTTTAATGACAAGTATTTTTATTGTGGTAGGTACAGTCTGTGACGACTCAGGTTTATAATCTCTGTTACTATTGTTATGTATCCAAGAGAGGATTTAAGTCCTTGTTAAAGTTTAAAGGTACTAATTAACACTATAAATTAAAAGTGTGGAGATGTGCATATTTTTCACTGGAAAATTCCTGGCGAAAACCTCTCGTTAATTGTGTTAAAAGAGAGATATATCTCTAATATATATACATGTATTATTTTGTTTTCTTTGTGCGTTTCGTAAACGTTCTCAAAACACCAAAATTACCTTTATTAGTTTCGGTTTGGCATGATGCATTTCGCCGGTATATCTATTTGATTTTATTGACTTTATTCATATGCAAAATACTTAGGAAGGATTATGTTACTGCACCAAAAATGTTATATAGGACCATTAAATTATATTATTTCAAGGAAACAGATAAAAATGTAGATTTTTATTCCTGTAATTATTATCAATTTACAGGAATACTGGTGTATATTTTCATAGATGTTGATGCAAGGTTTGAGTATATCCGTCAGCGCAGTAAAATAAAGATAAATGTTGTTACCATCAAATATCCACAAAGACCAGTATCGAACAAAAGATTCTTTGTTATGTAAATTTTATTCACTAAAATAGATAGCATTGTTCTTATTTAATGCTTGTGGGTTCTATATAAAAGAGGTCAAGCCTGTTTACCTTGGAAATAAAAACTATGCATAAATTTAGGTCATCAAGGTTCTTCCTTAATACAGAAACAAGAAAAAAAACATTCAAGAATGTTCCACATATAGTTCTCAGCTATCTCTATTATTCCTACAGACATGACAAAGTTTAGTCAGTTTTTTTTATGAATATATAAGTTCTTTTAAAACCTTTAAAAAAATCTTCTAGAAGATTCTCCAGTTTTGTAACAATGTATACAGGGACGGCAGTTGAAAATGAATAAATTTAAAAGTCAGCAATTATTAGTGTCGAAAAGTGATGCATCTGTTAAAGGGGGTACCCAATGCTGAAACAATGTTAGTTCATTTAAAAGATCATGATTTTATTAGAAGAAAATCATCTGCCTTAAATTTTTTTTAAAATTCGTGTTGCCAGAAAATCCCCGAAATATGGTAAGATTTCAGGATATTTTGGCCCCTCAGCTGTGTCCCAATTTCAGCTAGGTAACCACAATGACGTCAAAGTGGTTACCTTGTCGCGCAATTATAGCAAAATGCGCGCAAGGTGTAATGCATTTTGTACAGTCTAGCGCGCAACACATCTGCAATACGCGAACCTGGGTAACCACTTTGACGTCATTGTGGTTACCTAGCTGAAATTGGGACACAGCTGAGGGGCCAAAATATCCTGAAGTCTTACCATATTTCGGGGATTTTTCTGGCAACACGAATTTAAAAAAAACTTAAGGCAGATGATTTTCTGCTAATAAAATCATGATCTTTTAAATGAACTAACATTGTTTCAGCATTGGGTACCCCCTTTAAGCCTGTTTTTTTTCATAGAATGTATGGTAGGTCAAGTATAATTAGATGTGGTGTATCTCTTGGAGTAGAGAGTGTGTGTGCTACAGAGTATGTATGGTAGGTCAAGTATAATTAGATGTGGTGTATCTCTAGGAGTAGAGAGTGTGTATGCTACACAGAATGTATGGTAGGTCAAGTATAATTAGACGTGGTGTATCTCTTGGAGTAGAGAGTGTGTATGCTACACAGAATGTATGGTAGGTAAAGTATAATTAGATGTGGTGTATCTCTTGGAGTAGAGAGTGTGTATGCTACACAGAATGTATGGTAGGTCAAGTATAATTAGATGTGGTGAATCTCTTGGAGTAGAGAGTGTGTATGCTACAGAGAATGTATGGTAGGTCAAGTATAATTAGACGTGGTGTATCTCTTGGAGTAGAGAGTGTGTATGCTACAGAGAATGTATGGTAGGTAAAGTATAATTAGATGTGGTGTATCTCTTGGAGTAGAGAGTGTGTGTGCTACAGAGAATGTATGGTAGGTCAAGTATAATTAGATGTGGTGTATCTCTAGGGGTAGAGAGTGTGTATGCTACACAGAATGTATGGTAGGTCAAGTATAATTAGACGTGGTGTATCTCTTGGAGTAGAGAGTGTGTATGCTACAGAGAATGTATGGTAGGTAAAGTATAATTAGATGTGGTGTATCTCTTGGAGTAGAGTGTGTGTGCTACAGAGAATGTATGGTAGGTAAAGTATAATTAGATGTGGTGTATCTCTTGAAGTAGAGAGTGTGTATGCTACAGAGAATGTATGGTAGGTCAAGTATAATTAGACGTGGTGTATCTCTTGGAGTAGAGAGTGTGTATGCTACAGAGAATGTATGGTAGGTAAAGTATAATTAGATGTGGTGTATCTCTTGGAGTAGATAGTGTGTATGCTACAGAGAATGTATGGTAGGTAAAGTATAATTAGATGTGGTGTATCTCTTGGAGTAGAGAGTGTGTATGCTACAGAGAATGTATGGTAGGTAAAGTATAATTAGATGTGGTGTATCTCTTGGGGTAGAGAGTGTGTATGCTACAAAGAATGTATGGTAGGTCAAGTATAATTTGATGTGGTGTATCTCTTGGAGTAGAGAGTGTGTATGCTACAGAAAATGTATGGTAGGTCAAGTATAATTAGACGTGGTGTATCTCTTGGAGTAGAGAGTGTGTATGCTATAGAGAATGTATGGTAGGTCAAGTATAATTAGACGTGGTGTATCTCTTGGAGTAGATAGTGTGTATGCTACAGAGAATGTATGGTAGGTCAAGTATAATTTGACGTGGTGTATCTTTTGGAGTAGAGAGTGTGTATGCTATAGAGAATGTATGGTAGGTCAAGTATAATTAGATGTGGTGTATCTCTTGGAGTAGAGAGTGTGTATGCTACAAAGAATGTATGGTAGGTCAAGTACAATTAGATGTGGTGTATCTCTTGGAGTAGAGAGTGTGTATGCTACAGAGAATGTATGGTAGGTCAAGTATAATTAGACGTGGTGTATCTCTTGGAGTAGATAGTGTGTATGCTACAGAGAATGTATGGTAGGTCAAGTATAATTAGATGTGGTGTATCTCTTGGAGTAGAGTGTGTGTGCTACAGAGAATGTATGGTAGGTAAAGTATAATTAGATGTGGTGTATCTCTTGAAGTAGAGAGTGTGTATGCTACAGAGAATGTATGGTAGGTAAAGTATAATTAGATGTGGTGTATCTCTTGAAGTAGAGAGTGTGTATGCTACAGAGAATGTATGGTAGGTAAAGTATAATTAGATGTGGTGTATCTCTTGGAGTAGAGAGTGTGTATGCTACAGAGAATGTATGGTAGGTCAAGTATAATTAGACGTGGTGTATCTCTTGGAGTAGAGAATGTGTATGCTACAGAGAATGTATGGTAGGTAAAGTATAATTAGACGTGGTGTATCTCTTGGAGTAGGGAGTGTGTATGCTAGAATGTATGGTAGGTCAAGTATAATTAGATGTGGTGTATCTCTTGGAGTAGAGAGTGTGTATGCTACAAATAATTATGGTAGGTAAAGTATAATTAGATGTGGTGTATCTCTTGGAGTAGAGAGTGTGTATGCTACAGAGAATGTATGGTAGGTAAAGTATAATTATACGTGGTGTATCTCTTGGAGTAGAGAGTGTGTATGCTACAGAGAATGTATGGTAGGTCAAGTATGATTAGACGTGGTGTATCTCTTGGATTAGAGAGTGTGTGTGCTACAGAGAGTGTATGGTAGGTCAAGTAGATTGTGATAATAGTAAATGCGAGCGAGCGTAGCGAGTGAGTTTTGAACAAAATTTAGAAAAAAAATGTCCTCATTCCTTTTATGATTTAGGGTATTGGCCCCTGTTATTGTGCTGATATCAGTAGGGGAATGTATTATTATGAAGCCTCTGTGATTATTTGGAGCTATATGTATAAGGCTCCTTTGTGACCTTTAATATACATACCCATATATAAATACTTTATATATACCAATATCTACCGATGTCGCACTTATCAGAAAACATAAGGGGCACTTATTTCTGAGGTTAAAAGGGGCAATCATCAGAAGATAAAAGGACACTAATTAGAAAGAAAAAAGGGGCACTATACGAAGAAAAAGGGGCACTTATCAGCCATAAAAAGGGGCACTTTTGGTTTACTTCAAAAAGTGAGGGGACACCGTGCCCCCCTGCCCCCCCCCCCCCGGAGAGCCGCCTCTGATCATCATAGCATTGATAAAGATATGATGGTAATTTGAACTTAAGTAAAGTATGCATATCGATATCATGAACAGAAAGTGGAATTAAAGATCACATGGAAAACGACAAAATGATGGGAAAATATACCTTACATAAGAGCAAATTGAGTAGAGAAGATATAGGACAAAATAATAGAAAAAAATAAACACTTGTCTATTAAAAGGTGAAAAAGTAACGGAAAAAAAAACCCCGCATAAATATGCAAATTCAAACTTTGCATTGAATTGTGTATGTTCAGAACATTTTTTTAATGGCGTCATTGTACAATATTTTTTTTAAAAAATATTTACATGATAAAAATGATAATACATTACATAGTACAATTTATGAACAGGGGGTCTGCATCACCGTTCCTGAGTTGCCTAGGAGATGACCTCCCTGGTGGGAGACAATCACGAAAGTTCAGGAATAACTGAGAGGCAAAACTGGCAAATTTCCAGCAGAGTTATTCTCGGCGAGCATTTAAAGGACAACCCACCCTTTGTAAAAAACTGATTTGTGTAAAAAGAGAAAAATAAGAGAAACACGATGGTGAAAGTTTGAAAGAAATGGAATGTAAAGAATAAGAAAGCTATGAATATTTGAAATGAGATCACTACATCTATGCGAATCTCCAATTGGCAATTTGGTGAATCAATCGTGACGTATTCACGGTCAACTCTCCCATTTGTAGTACACCAAAATATCATTAAATTCTGGTTTTCTCCTGAGCGCCTTTTCCCTCAGGGCAGAACGCAAAATGTATGATAGATAACATATGGTTATATAGGTCCTCAAAAAAAGAAAAGATCCTACAGAATTATATATTTTGAAAAAAATTTACATTTTAGTCATTTTGTGTGTTGGGGCGAATGGGAAAGTTGACTACCGCTGCATCACAGTGACCGTACCGATTCGGCCAATTTGAACTTTCCATATCTGTAGTGATTTCAACTTGCACAAAATCACAACTTTCTTTGTCCGAATTTGATAAAACTTTCACCTGTCTGCTTCTCTGATCTTTCTGCTTTCATACAAATCAAATTATTAGAATGGCTTGATTGGCCTTTAAGGAGACATCGTTAGTTACAAGTAATGCTTGATCCTATTATTCATACAGAGCACGGAGAATCACCCTCAGTGCTCTCTTCTGGATAGTTTCTATAGTTTGATGTTGAATCAATGAATAGTGCCACACAATACATATTTTCCTCCTGATCTTTGCTTCAGCTACCTGAAGAATATGGCGCAATCCTTGATGAATGTCATTGGAGCCTTGTTGGTGCTCTGTATCATTGGCGTCCAGGGACAAGGATCCGATTTAGGTATAATTGTCTCCCAACGCCCGTTGGCACAAGGCGTCATTTGCCTGACATAGCAGTGCGTAAACGACTGGTATAGTATTGATGCATCATGTGAGGGTGATATCGTACAAAAACAATATCAAAATGAAAAGTGCAGAAATTGCGTTGAGTTACTGGCGTATAGGACAACGCCTTCAGAGGCTGTATTAGCGAAGGTAAAAACGCAATCGAAATAACCCCCATGTGCAATGGGCATTACATTATCCGTTGAACTTTCCTTCACTCTTAAGCCCGGCTAACCCAAGGCGTCATTTCGATAACGCCAGTACCTCCACTAATCGAGCTGGTGAAGACAATTGTTCCATATGCCAGTCCTTGAAAGCATTTTATCTTGCATTGTTCACTTTGCAATTACTTTTCGAACAATATCATACTTTCATGACACGCAAAAGACCGTACGAGTCACTGACGCTGTCCTGAGAACGTCAGCAAATGAGCGCTTCGTGGGACCCGGGCCATACTCTTTCACAACCTAAACAAAAGTTATTATCTGGAATAAAATTTGACATGAAAAATCAATCATTATTCTTTTATCACTGATCATTTTGATGTTTAAGAAAGTGTTTTTATCTTTTAGAAGAAAGGCAAGTTTTTTTCTGTTCCGAAATATCAGATTTGGCTTCAATACTAAAATCCAATTTTTTAGAGGTCCGACATTGTATGAAAACTCCATCAGCGTGTAATCCAAACTATAATGATTATAAATAGGAATGGTTTGTCCTATTCCTTAGAATAGCGTAACAAAACTAATCGTTCAGTGGGATGCTCCCTTTAGCATTGGCATACACCATTTTGATTTTTGCATGATTCAATTGTCAAACAGTCCTTTCCAAAGAATACTACCTTTTGTTTTCACTTTTTAATTGACCAGTATGCATACATGATATATTTTGTGGATCCAGGGTTTCGTAAATAAAAACAAATAAATGAAAAATGGGGGATCCAATCTTCCCCAATCTCTGACAGGCATTAAAAGTTTATCAGGCGAAAGAGGGGCCGATTCCAAAAGGAAAAATGTCTGACAAGAAGAAAATAATAAGGCCCTGAATCCCTATCTGTATTCAGATCTCGTTTTTACAAATCGACTAAATGCAATTCCTTTTATACCATTTCTCTCTCTCTCTCTCTCTCTCTCTCTCTCTCTCTCTCTCCCTTTCTCTGTCTCATTACTGCAGATTTCAGTTATTGGTACATCATTGTCCCAATGGTTATTGCCTTCAAGATAAGTTTCTGGGTATGTTACTGCATTGTTAGATCTTCCCGTAACAGACAGCGTGTGGTCGTTGTAGATCGTAGACCGCTCTGTAACCCACAAAATCAAGATCTACCTGACGCCCTCGGTACGTTGTATCATGTGACACGTATTCATGCATTTCATTCAGTACTTCATCAGATATTTAAGAATAAACTGCCGCGGGGAAAAGGGCACTTTTGAGAAAATTGGAAATTAATGATATCTTAGTGTTCAAATGGGAGAGTCGTTTCCACATACGTCACAGTCGAACAACCATTTCATCAGTTTCTTAAGTTCATAAGATTACTGAATTCAGATGGAAAGCTTTTTACTTCTTAACTAGAATAATACACAAATTTCAGCTTATAATCATATTGATGTACATAGTTCCTCGAAAACCGATTGTTGATGCCTTAGTTTCTGAAAGTTTTCAGGACAATGTCGTATGTTTAATTTTGGATTTATTTACAGATGTGAGACCAACACAGCACGGACAGGTTCCCCCTCCCCCGTACGTTGTCCAACAGAATGTTCCACCATCCGCCTACCCACCACCCAAGACTTGTGCCTCAGCATAGGCGTCATCCCTACACAGTACGGACAGGGTGTCGTTTGTTTTTCGGTTTTAAAATACTGAAGAAGGTTTTACTTCTTGAAAGGGGAAGTCCGATCCAAGAATGTCTTGGTTTTATTCCGCATATATGTTTCATTCGTTTTCCAAACAGACACAGAAATAGGGGAGAGTGAGGTAAGCTGATGCACAGAGTAAAATGGCTTTCCCCAGTTTCAATCACAATAAATCGTTTGGACGTTTCAATGCACCTGCCTTATATTCCCTTAACACTCAAGGAGTTTGTTCGGTTTTCCTAACACTAAGGTAAACGTCACTGAATAATCACCACTTTTGCACTTCAAATTTTCTATATTTAGCTGCCAGGTGCTTATTTTTATCGTGGAAAAGTGGATGATCATTTTACCATTAGGTTTCGTCATTTATACAGCTATGCACATGTATATATGGCTTCTAGCAGCCCCCCCCCCCCCCCCTCTCTCTCTCTCTCCCTCTCTTTCTCTCTCTCTCTCTCCCTCTTTCTCAGATTTATCTCCTTCTTCCTCACTCCCTCGTTCTGCATTACCAAAAAACCCTTTATCTAATTATATTCATTACACTGGCCACAAATTCGAATTTGTATATTTTGCTTATCATATGTACTTATATGTGTAACAATGTACATTATTATACTCAAATTGAATCATTTTGAATTAACAATGCTTTGCAACAATGCTTTGCAAGCATTGTCAACCGACAATATATATATATATATATATATATATATATATATATATATATATATATATATATTATACATATATATATATATATATATATATATATATATATATATATAAAACGCTATTTCCAGCCATAGGGGGAAATGCGGAATAAATGGTAGTTAGGGGGAATTTTGGCGGGCATGCTAATTTTGTCTGACAGTACAAATATGACCTATTTGAAACATTATCCGTTAAGAATTGACTACAGGAAGCTTTCCATCAAAAAAAGAACAACTAAAAATGGGAATGAGATAATAAAAAAATATATATACTTTTTGCAATAAAAAGAACAAAAGTTTGATTGCCCTTATGGGGGCCATAGGGGCCATTTCTGTAGCGCCCTCGCATTTTTTGCATCGCGTGTCAAATTTCCATACGTTCGATTAACGATACACTACTGGGCACACACGAGTAATTCATCCGTTGCCGATGAATTTGGGACTAGCATAAGTAAGATGACGTAATGGTAGCTCATCAAAAATATTCATATGAAATTGAATACTTGTCGGCTGTAAATCTTTTCAAGAGAAATAGTGTTTGGAAGTCACATTCTTTCATATTTCACCCCTATCTGGAATCTTGGACGCCTTGGGTATTTTAGAGGAATTATTTGATCTGCAGTGCATTTCCACTGTTCACAAGCAGTGAAAAGTCGTAGTTCGTGATTAGCCTCGTTTCAGCCTTCACAGTATTTGATGTAGCCGTTTAAGTGCCCAAATAAAGTACCTAATTTTGTAGTACCATCAGTGTAGTTGCTACTCTGTCAGTTCTAACAATTTTTTGTAGAGAGACTATTTAAATATGAATTTTTGATGTGCTTCAATTTAACACGTGTTACTATGGGGGCCCGAATTACTCGTGTGTGCCCTACTGAGATTATAGGTACTACGCCATCTGTAGTTCACTGTGGAACAGTCTCGAGACTCTAGGACTACGGTATGGCATTGGAAAACCTAAAGGGGAATCCTATATTTCCCCGTAAGACCATTTCCCCTTTTCAGACGAAAATTCCCCCTATGGTCCAATTTATAAATATATACATACATCATATAACGAGGTACAACAATAGGAGATTTATTGTCTGTTTCAGTTAATCTTAAAGCTCATAGACAGTCTCGGTAGCAAAAATCATACTGGCAAGAAACTTATCTAACATAGTCACATACTATTCTCCTTTTATCATAAGGCACATGTACGAGATTATTTAACATTCCATTCACGATTTCGAACAAATCTTAGTGTATATCTGTAAGAAACGCTTGCATGGTAACGGGTTTTCACTGCCTCACGCTGAGACCATATCCACCCGAAGGTTCCCCACACAATAAACCCAGCGCTTCGCACTATGTGTAGCGTATTCTATAACACACAGCAATCCTCGTGTGAGTAATGTGTGTGGCCGTTGTTCGAATTTACATCCCCTCTTTTTTGGGCCAGGGATTTTTATTCTTTTCACCTATAATTCGATAAATATTTCACTTGAGGAGGAAAAAACTTCACAGCATCTTAGTTATGTTAGTACCCTGCTATTTATTAAGTAAAATCAAAGAAATCTCACGAAAAGTTTTTGAGGGCTTCCCAAAACTATCTAATACCTTTAAAGATGGCAAAAATGGGTAGTTGACGCAAATCAGGGGATGATTCATTATATTGAAAAGAAGCTCTGTACACGAATGATCTTTTAGAATAATTTGTTCTTGGATTAGGTAAAGAGATATTATGTTGATTACGGTGGGAATATGGCGAGGGTTTGAACTCAAACATGTCTGTCATGTATTCTGGGGTCATGTTATTCAATATTTTGTAAGTCAGAAGTATCAAATAGATCTTTTGCCTTTCACGTATCATTTGCCAACCCAAACAGCTATGAATTTGACTGATGGAGGTACGAGAATAAGGGTTAACATTTAGTATTATACTACCAGCCCTATTTTGAATTGTTTGGAGTTGGATTAAACAGTTACTGCTGGCAGAGTGTCATACTACATCCCCGTAATCAAAATGAGGTCATTTGATGGAATTACAGATTAATTCCGATTCAGACAAATTCACAAATTTTCTTAGCCTACCCAAATAGCTAACATTTTACCTAGCTTGTTACACGTTTGTTCAATGTGTACATCCCATTTTAATTTTTCTTCCACAATGACACCAAGTATTTGAAGCTTTTTATTTGGGACAACTGTTGTTCTTTGATTTTGATATTTAAAAGCGCTTGTTTTTTAACCATGTTATATGTTCCAAGTAACATGCATACAGTTTTGTCGTAATTGATTTATTTGATTATAAGCTTTCGTATTTCCTTTAATAGGTTTTTTCATGATATTACAGTTGGTGTCGCCACTATTAGGCTGTAATGAGTTGCCCATTAAGACTATTCGTAAAGAGCAGAAAGTACTCATAATGTTTAAAAAGGTCAACTTTTGAATTTGGCGGTCTATACCAGTTTAAAAATATAATTGGTTTCGTGTTCTTCAAACAAATTTTAACCCGTTGTACACGAGGCGTCACTTGCCTGACGTAGCAGTGCATCAGCGACTGATGCGGTCTTTGGCGCGTCATGTGAGGGTTATATCGTACAAAAACGATTTCAAAATGAAAAATGCAGTGATTGCGTTGAGTTACTGGCGTACAGGACAATCGCCTTCATAGGTTGTATTAGCGCAGCTACAAACGCAATCGAAATAACGTCTCGTATACAATGGGCATACCTGCGCTAATAGAGCCTCTAAAGGCAAGTAACCAATACGCCGGTTACCAAAAGTATTGTTGGCACTGTTTTCTTGTAAAGCAAATTGAGATATCATGATACTGTTGAGCTATTATCAGAATTCCTTCTCCCCATGTTGCTAAACGATCTCCCCCCCCCCCCCCTCTCTCTCTCGCTCTCTTTCTTCTTTTTCTTCTTATATTTCTCTTCTTCATCAATGCCCTCTCTCAATGCCCGTATGCATGATCTACTACCATTTATCCTTATCAAGAGTTAATTTTTTATCATAAAATTATTGACAAATATTTCCATTTATAAGTATTTACAGAAAATGGATGTTAAATTTAGATTATAAGAAATGATGGAAGCCCTAAACGAAACAGGCTTAAAAACAACTAAGGTAGGTAATTACTATATAATAATAAAAAAAAAAAAAATAAACTTTTTTGTTTTAATATATACCTATTCTATACAAATGAAGGAAGGCAAATATTTAATTCATAGTGAATAGCGTGGAGTTGAAAAACATAATAATTACATGTATTTGGATTTTGGAGAAAGTGAAGGAGAGATGAGAGAGAGTTAAGCGATGTGGAAGGAGAATTCTGATAGCGCATTAAGATTTTTTAAAATTCTAGATAATACATTGATTTATAATATTTTCAAAGAGTACACTTTAACATTTCCTACATTCAATCACTTCCGTAATTAAGATTTATTTCACAGCTTCATGAGATTTGAACGGTGAGTGGTATGAGACCATGAGGTCCAAGAATGTAGGAGCTGATGCCAAAAGCCTACAGCTCAAGGGGACCAAAATTCCAAGAGACCGACAGCCCACCAGGGCCCTGTTTCATAAAACTTGTCATCAATGACAAGTTGCAATAACTGTTATAAGCTACTGAAATCCTTGCATCTGATTGGCTGAGAGCAAATTTGTCGGTAAAAATCACTGACAACACACTTGATGAAACGCCCCCTATCCCCTCCCCCCCCCCCCCTTCCCCCAGGTCTCCCGGGCCTTCTGACAGTTTTTTTTTTTTTTTCAGGGTTCACTAGACGGATGGCCAATAATACTTTTTACTTTTATGTAGCCATATTTCTTTGTTTTATGGTTCTCGTTGGCTTTCGGTTTAGGGAACCTGTAAATGTCGGTATCGTGGGCTGTCGGTCTACTGAGATATGAACCCGATATATAAGGCCGGTTCTCATTTTAGAAACATAACGCTAGGATGCAATGCAATGACAGAGAAAATGAGATGAATATTAATAATTTAAAAAAAATAATGGGAAAATAGCCATACCGTGTACTGGTGCGCAAGAGATTGGTAGAAGCCAAAAAGAGGGGAAGAGTACGCTGTTTAAAAATATCTTTGTATGTTAAGAACTCACTGCACTATTTGTAGAAGAGTAGGGGAAACCCCGGTGTAGTGGTACACCTGCACATCCCAATCAGTTATTATATCGTGAGGAGAGACCTGAGGGTTACAGTGATTCAGTTTGCTTTTCCCCTCCCAGGCACATGTGACGCCAAATCATTAATAATGATAATAACGATAACAACAACACTGAGAGAGAGAAAAAAGTAAAAAATACAGCATTTGTGTGTATTGTAATGTTTTGTTCGATGATTGTTGTCTCATTTCTTACATTGTGTGCAGATATCCTCTTTGGTCAGATCAATTTCTCTTCAATTTCCCCATACACATCAAACAGTTCTATGATGTTCTACCAAACTAACATAAAAAGAATGAGAAAGCTCTCAATTTTCCCCCTTTTCTCTTTAATGATTATCCACAGTATGGTCCCAATTCATCCATGCCTGAAGCCTAAAAAATATGCTTGCGGTATACCCTGCCACGGTTAGGTAAATTCAATTTTCACCATCAACTTCCTATTCCATTTACTTCATAGAGATTAGTTGAGGGTTTTTTTTATTTATTTTTTTTTATTCATGGTTATTCGCGCGTCCTAATAGGAAATGGCACATGAACCACTGTATTTAGGGGGGTTTTCTTTGTGTGTTGCATGACTCAGAAAGGTCTCTTTGCTCGACGTGTCACTATCTGCCATTGCTGCTAAGTTGCCGTTTCAGCTTTCCGGAACTCATACTATATCTGATCTACGTTACAGGTAAGTTAGCCCAACTTCCAAACTACATCTATAAAATAGTGATAGTACACCATTACAATAGTTAATGATATTTTCAAAGTCGAATAGTATATGAAAGGTGAGAAAAAACAAAACAAAACCTATACTCTACATTTGTAACTCCAGCGTATACCTGCTCCAGAAGCTCCTGCTTCAAGAGATATACGAACTCTTCCCTGTGTTATCGGGATTCTTGAATTATACCTATGTTATCCTGTACAAATATAATGAGTTGAATATTTTGTAAAACGTGTAAAACGTACTAGAAGAAAATTAATGTTATTTTGAATAATATATACTTTGAGCGAAAGTTCAAAGTATTACCAAAAAAATTAATAC
Organism: Heliocidaris tuberculata; assembly: GCA_025618425.1. Taxonomy (NCBI): domain Eukaryota; kingdom Metazoa; phylum Echinodermata; class Echinoidea; order Camarodonta; family Echinometridae; genus Heliocidaris; species Heliocidaris tuberculata. The sequence continues at coordinate 9,618,225 of CM046836.1, read as the reverse complement.
CAGCAAATGCCCATGAGACCGAAATTCCAGGAATAATTAGCGTACTGTTTCGGTCTCCTGAACCCTCGTGAAAGTAAAAGATTCACGAGACCTCGCTTTTTGGTTTCATGGGCCTCCTCTCAAGTTGGCTGGAGGTGCATTGTGCACATTTTGATATCGTGTGTGAAAGCTCCTCCAACAAGGAATTGTAATTTCTGATAAATATTTATTTTCCTTTGAATATTGGACATTTACGTCTATTTACGTCACCTAACAAAAAGTATTTGTTTTCCCCTTTTAATACACTGTCATTTTTTAAAAATAATTTACTTACACTTATTCATTGGGTTTTATAAGGAAGCATCTTGATTATCCACTTATTACTATTTATGAGCTATATAATCTTTCTGCTTGCTTAAGATTGAATAAACTGATTTTAAAAGTTTGATAAACTGAAATAAAACATTGTTCTACATCTCCGTTGAGAGGGGCAATTGTAGATTAATGTCTTGCTTGTTGAATAACATTTTGTTTAGCCTGTATTATAAAACTATTTATTATTTTCCTCCCATATTCCCCCTCAACTTCGCTTCAGCTACCTGAAGAAAATGGCTCAATCTTTGATGAATGTGATTGGAGTCTTGTTGTTGCTCTGTATTCATCATGTGCGGGGGCAAGGAAATGATTCAGGTAAGATTATCTCTTGATACCCGTTGTACAGGTTGCGTCATTTGCCTGACGTAGCACTGCGTCAGCGACTGATGCGGTTTTTAACACGTCATATGAGGGTGATATTGTGCAAAACGATGTCAAAATGAAAAATGCAGTAATTGCGTGAAGTTACTGGCGTATAGGACAATCGCCTTTAGAGGGTGTATTGGCGCATGTAAAAACGCAATCGAAATGACGTATCGTATGCAATGGGCATACCTGCGCTCATCAAGCCTGTGAAGGCAAGTAACCAATACGCCGGTTATCATTAGTATTGTCTGCACTGTTCATTTAGCATTCACTTTTTAAAGCTCATAGACAGTCTCGGTAGCAAAAATAATACTGGCAAGAAACTTATCTAACATAGTCGCATACTATTCTCCTTTTATCATAAGACACATGTACGAGATTATTTAACATTCCATTCACGACTTCGAACAAATTTAAGTGTAAATATCTGTAAGAAACGCTTGGTAACGGCTTTTCACTGCCTCACGCTCTAAGACCATATCCACCCGAAGGTCCCCCGCACAATAAACCCAGCGCTTCGCACTATGTGTAGCGTATTCTATACACACAGCAATCCTCATGTGAGTAGTGTGTGTGGCCGTTATTTGAATTTACATCCCTTCTTTTTTGGGCCAGGGATTTTTATTACTTTTTACCTCTCATTTAATAAACGTTTCACTTGAGGAGGAAAAAACTTCACAGCATCTTAGTTATGTTGGTACCCTGCTCTTTATTAAGTAATATCAAAGAAATCACACGAAAAGTTTTTGAGGGCTTGTCAAAACTATCGGTTTACCTTTAAACGATGTCACTCTTCCATGACGCGCAAAAGACTTTGCACATTTCGTCGTGAATACATCTGTTTTTGTGCACGTTATTTGGTAGGGGGGATTTGAATGGGGAGCAAAAACATAATTTAAGAAAGGGGAAAGGTAGAAAAGGAAAAATCTATGATTATATTGTGGATCATAATTTTGTTAGAGTATAAGATGTGAATGAATTTCCAAAGCTTATATTCGCTTTGCTCCCTCACATAACGTAGTAATTTCACGCCCCAGTATACATACAATTATTATGATAGAGGTAAGAAATGGCTTTTCAAAAGGTTCAAGAAAAAGAAGGAGAAAAAAAGAAATGTAACTCTCGTTGCCTTTCTCCCTAATATACGTGTAGTACCTGCAAAGGCTGAAATAAATTTAACTTTTGTTTGCCTTACTAAGTTCCTTGACAAGCAGTAATTCTTCAAATATTTTCCAAGTAAAGTGCTTAGAAATTGCATTTTTGAGGATTAAAAGTGCATAAAATCTACTGCTCGGTTGCTTTGCTCCCTCTTTTGTAAAGTTACATACATGTACATATAAAATAAATATTGTTCACTTTTTTTTCAACATGGATAGCTAAGTAAAATTTAATGCTGAGAACGATGACATCGACTGATTTTTGATAAACAGTGCCCAAAGTGCCCAAAATTTATGTTTTAGTGGCCCGCCATTGTTTTTATGCATTTCATTATTTTCTTTCTAAAGATATTGGAAAGTGTGTTTTACAAATGGTATTTATCAAATCAATCAAGATTACATCATTTGGGGGCACTTGAAAGGACAGGGATCCCTGAATCTATTAACTGCGGCCCAATAGAAAATGCATCAAAGATCAAATATATCACTGACTTCCATAATTATGAAAACATATATGCTACGTGATATGCCGATGTTATTGATGATAGTCAGGTATGATGAATATACACGGCGGGCGCCTACAGCTTCCATTAAAAAAAGTTTCAGGCACATTTACGTAAATAAGGGCCCATCAAAGGGACCACAGAATTGCTCAAATAATGCAGTGAGTTTTACCAGTATTGTTCTTTTAAGTGATTCCAGTACAAAGAGGTATGTACAAAGCACCATAGTTCGAAATTTCAGCATTCAACGACCTGAGACCTTTTTAACGGAAGCTGTAGGTGGCCGTCGTGTATATCTATCATGCATGACTATCACCAATAGCATCTGCATATCACGTAGCATATATGTTTCCATATGGAAGTCAGTGATATATATGATTTTTAATGCATTTTCAATTGGGCCGCAATTAACAGAGTCAGGCGTCCCATGTCCTTTCAGTTGCCCCCCAAATGATGTAATCTTGATTGATTTGATAAATACTATTTGTAGAACACATTTTCCAATATCTTTAGAAAGGAAATATGTCATGGCACTATAGTTTAATGCTCTATAATTACTTGTGTTAATTTCGCCCCCTAAAGTCAAAATTTGGGCACCTCGAAAGATATTTGGCCACCATGTTATCATACCCACAATGTATCGTTACATTTTGATAACAAAGTAGCCATTTACTGAGCTTCTATTAACTTGGGAAAGGTATTTAAAGCACTCTTTTCGACTCTAGTAAGTAACGGGTCCTTTGGGCCCTTTTAGAACAAATTCCGGGCCCCTGTGGTCTTTGGTAGGACTTAACCATTACCATATTTCATTTTACTGTTTATAGTGGGTTTTCAACACCAAACGAACGTTTCTAGCTCCAATGTTGGCTCTGAAATGCATAAACACAATGGCGGACCACTAAAACATAGATTTTGGGCACTTTGGATACTGTTTATCAAAAATCAGTCGAAGGCATCGTTTTCAGCATTAAATTTTACTTAGCTATCCATGTTGAAAAAAAAAAGTGAACACTATTTCCCATGAGGAGCCGCCTGAGTACCTATCTATATCGTGCGTCTCAAAAAAAAAACTTTACACTTTTGAAATGGCTGCCCAAATAAAAAAATATATAATTCTGGGGGGGAAAGCTCATAGACTCATCTTTCATATAACACCAAAAAGTCCGAAAATAATTCATGCTTGGGTGAGCACTGCTCACTTTTGTAAAGGGTATGGAAATTAGGTTGCGCAGGAATGGGCCTTCCAATTTGTGAGAGGAAAGTCCTTTGGAGCTTACGGAATTGAGGATGATATGAAAAATTTATAATCAATTTTGATGAGTTTGGGTTTGCTGAGTGAAATTTGTGGTTTATGGGATTAACATTTTATGCATGAGTGAACAGGAATTGCATTTATTATTGTAGCAATGTAACTTTCCCGGGTAGACTCAGTGGTGTGTTCATGGGAGTCAGGATGGGGTGATGGTACATGGTGCAGGGGAGGTGAGATGTAGGGTAGGACTTTGTTGGGTAGATGGGATAAGGGTCAAGAGGACATGTATGCCCTTCCTTCCCACCCCCCCCCCTCTCTCTCTCTCTCTTTTCCTGGGTGTGCTTGTGCATATCTTGACAATTCATATTCGTTGGTCTCCACTCCAAAATATCCAGACCACCTTCCCTTATCCCGAATTCTACCTACATTTCCCAAATTGGACTGGTTGCTATTACCCATTGACACCTGAAGTCAATCACAATCTGTCAGTCAATCAATCAATACCGTAAATTACCAATCAACATTCAGCTATCATTCACTTAATCAACAATGTATCAGTCAATCAATCGGTCAATCAATTAATCAATCAAGCATTCAATCACCATTCAGCTATTTCAATTAATTAATTATTCATTAAATCAATCATAATTAATCAATAACTCAGTTAAACACTCAATCAATCAACCAACCCAACAGTCATTTTAGAAGTTGAGTTTCGCACAAGAAATACGGTACAGTGTAACACAAATTTGTAAAATGAACATGTCAGTCTTTCTTTTCAGTTGATTTTTATTCTTTTCAATTTTACAACTGTTTCATCCATCTTGTAAGAGAAAAAAGGGGGAAAATATCTGATAATGGAAACGAAAAAATCAAAGTCTTCCAGTTCAATGGTCCACATGTCCACCTCCTCTTTCGATGCACAATCTTGCTCTCTTCATCATGTCCCGTACAGCTCCCCTGACCTTTGCTCTGTCTCGCCTGAGCTCATCCATCTCGCGGGTGATTCTTCTCCTGATCTCGTCCAAGTTGACTGGAGGGGTAGTGTATACTTTCACCTTCAGATATCCCCTCAAGAAAAAATCCAGAAGCGTAAGGGCGGGGGAACGCGGGGGCCATTCAACATCTCGGTGCAAAGAAACGACCCCATCACCGAACAGCTGGGTGAGACGCTCTGTCACTGCTCTCGAACGATGACAAGGAGCTCCATCTTGTGCCCACCATACACGCTGAATGCTACAATGCTACAATAATAAATGCAATTCCTGTTCACTCATGCATAACATTTTGATTTAATAAACCATAAAATTCACTCAGCAAACCCAAACTGATCGCAACTGATCATGAATTTATCATATCACCCTCAATTTTGTAAGCTCCAAAAGACTCACCTCTCACAAATTGGAAGGCTAATTCCTGCGCAACCTAATTTTCATACCCTTTACAAAAGTGAGCAGTGCTCACCCAAGCATGAATTATTTTCGGACTTTTTGGTGTCATATGAAAGTTGAGTCCATGAGCTATCCGTACATATAAACCTTTTCCCCCAGAATCATATATTTTTTTATTTGGCAGTCATTTCAAAAGTGTAAAGTTTTTTTTTGAGACGCACTGTAGAGCAATAGTTGCTATGCAACCTCGATAGAGAGCTTATATTTACTATCTTGGCAAGAGACCTAAAATTGTGAATTGGGCCTAATAGAAAAAATCAACTGAAGAGAAAGGGCATCGTGTTTGAGAGCAGTGAGATATCTCCTGTTAAAATCATAATAAAATACATACACAGTATCTTGCATGATTCTTAACCACATGCAAGCTCCCAATCAAGCTTTCTATGAAATAAAGTCCTGATATTTTAGAGAAGAACACTCCCTCTTTATTAGCTAGCTCCCTTCGCTTGCTCACAAAAAATAACCAGTTAATTACAGTTTGTTTATGTCAAAGAAGATAATAATACATGTACAGAGAGTAGGTTATGAAAAAGGCGTTATGGAAATTAGTATATATTTTTCCACCAGGTCTTTGTAGGTGCCCCCCTTTTTGCAATGACCCCCTTTGAAAACTGTTCAGCCACCCCTGCTGTCAGTTGGTTCTTGAAGGCAGTGCCTACTTTGTGTGTGTGTGTGTGTGTGTTGGTGCGTGTGTGTGTGTGTGAGAGAGAGATCCTCCGTCTTTGTATGTTCCTTTCCCCCTCCTTTATTTATCAATGCTTGGCCTTGGCCTTGGCCTTGAGGTTTCAACCTTGGCCTTAGCTTTGGCCTTGGTCTTGGCCTTGGCCTTGGCCTTGCTAGTCAATGTCTTGACCTTGGCCTTGGCCTTGACGGTTTGTGCCTTGACTACAACACTGACATGTACTACTTGACTTATTATTGAACAATTATTTTCTTTGTACATTCATGCATTACTTATATTGTGGAACTACAGCTTTTCAAACTCATCGCTTTTTTTGTAGTTTCCTTTTTCTCCATCATTATTACTTGTACAATGTCGTTTATGTATTTAAATGTAGTATTTTTATTTGATGATAAAATAAAATAAATTGAATTGAATTGAATTGAATTGGATTACAGACTAATCAGTGGTGCTCCTTTTTTCTCTCTATCTCTCTCCGGCGCCTACATTCAGCTAATAGCCGCCACCGAGAAATAATACGGCACTGCGAAGTCTAGATATTTCTGTTTTATTATTCAATATACTTTTTATTTCAATTTATGTTATTTAATCACGGAACTTTCATGAGCCAGGGGCTGTTTTACAGAAAGTGTCTATATTCCAGGAGCGGATCCAGGAGGGGATTATGTATAAGGGGGTCCAACTCTCCAAAATCTGTGACACGCAAAAAAAAAGGAAAGAAAAAAGAAAAGGTTTCAGGCAAAAGGGGGTCAAAGACCAAAAGAATGTAATCTGACAAGCAAGAAAAATAATAATCTGCACCTTTATTCAGATCTTGTTTTTTGCATATAGAATAAATATAATTTCTCTTATAATGTCTGTCACCCCTCTCCTCTCTCTCTCTTTCTCTCTCTCTCTCTCTTTCTCTATCTCATTACTGCAGATTTCAGTTATTGGTACATCATTGTCCCAGTAGTTATCGTCTTAAAGATAATATTCTGGGGATGCTGGTGCTTTGCTAGGTCTTCCCGTACACGACAGCGTGTGGTCGTTGTAGATCGTAGACAGCTCTGTAACCCACGAAATCAAGACCTCCCCGACGCCCTAGGTACGTTGAATCACGTGACATGTATTCCTTTCATTCAGCACTTCATCACATTCTGAAGAATAAACTGCTCTCGGGAAAAGGGGTACTTTTGAGAAAACTGGAAATTAATGATATTTTAATGTTCAAATGGGAGAGACGGTTCCAGATACGTCACAGTCGAATAACCATTTCGTCAATTTCTAAAGGTCATGAGATTACTGAATACTTCAGTAATGCACAAATTTCAATTTATAATCATATTGATGTACATATTTCCTCGAAAACCGATTGTGGATGCCTTAGTTTCTAAGATTTTTCAGGACGATGTCGCATGTTTAATTTTGGTTTTATTTACAGATGTGAGACCAACGCAGCACGGACAGGTTCCCCCTCCCCCTTACGTTGTCCAACAGAATGTTCCACCATCCGCCTACCCAGCACCCATGACTACTGCCTCGGCATAGGCATCATCCCTGCACAACACGGACAGGTCCCACCCCCATACATTGTACGAGCGAATATTCCTCCTACCCCCGACGCCGCACCAAAGACTAGTCCCTCAGCATAGGCGTCATCCCTACACAACACGGACAGGGTGTCGTTTGTTTACAAAATAATCTTGATATACTAAAGAAGGCTTCTTTTACTTCTTAAAAGGGAAAGTCCGGTCTCAGAATTACTTGGTTTTTATTCCACATTTATTTTTTGTTCGTTTTCCAACAGATATATAGGGAAGGGAGCAGTGGCGTATCTAGGTATTCTGGTGCCCAGGGCAAACTATCAAATCTTCGCCCCACCCCCCCCCCCTCTTTTGCGTTCTTTTTTTGCACACCCCCCCCCCCTCACGTGCCGCCCGTGGCACGTGCCCCCTCTGCCCCCCCCCCCCCCCCCGTAGATACGCCACTGGGAGGGTGAGGTAAGATGATCCACAAGGTAACATGAGTTTCCCCAGTTTCAATCAAAATAAATCGTTTGAATGTTTCAATGCATCTGTTTTATATATCCTTTTAACAATCAAGGAGTTTCCTCAGTTTTCCTAACCCTAAGGTAAACGTTACTGAATAATCACTACTTTTGCACTTTTCAAATTTTCTATATCTAGCTTCAAAGTGCTCATTTCTTGTCGTGGAAAAGTGGTTCATTTCACATTTAGGTTTAAGCTGCTATATACAAGTCATATAAGTACGTTTTTGCAGCCCCCCCCCCCCCTCTCTCTCTCTCTCTCTCTATCTCTCTCTCTCTCTCACACACTCCCTTCCTCTTTCTTTCTTTCTCTCTCTCTCTCTCTTTCTCTCTATTTCTGAGATTTCCTTCATCCTCATTCGCTCGTTGCATCACCTGGAAACCCTTAATTTACATGTATATTGATTATATGGACCCACAAGTGTGGATTTGTATATCTTGCTTATCATACCCTTATCTACTGATAGAATTATACATTGTACGTAGCTATACTCAAATTGAATCATAGTTCTAGCTTTGAAGCAATTGTCTGATAAATGTTATTTATCTGGATTATTGTATTTTAAATCAACTTGAAGCAGCTTGAAACGAGCAGCAATTTACAATCATTATTACAACATATACTCTGTTTTATGATCTGTTTTACTAATTTGTTTATGTATCCATTAGAGGATTAACGTCTTTTTAAAATTTTAATGGTACTATTTAACATTTCTATAAATAAAAATTGTGGAGATGTGCATATCTTTTACTGCAAAATTCATGGCAAACAGTTCTCGTTAATTGTGTGAAAAAAGAAATATGTCTCCCATTATGCATGTAGGCCTATTTGTTTTCTGGGTGCGTTTCGTAAAAGTTGGCAAAATACCAAAATGACCATTATCAGTTTCGGTTTAGCATGAAGCGTTTCCCCGGTATACCGTATTGGATTTTATTGCTTTTATTCATATCCAAAATACTTGGAAGGAATATGTTACAGCATCAGACATATTATAGTACCATTCACTTATATTATTTCAAGGAAACAGATAAAAATGAGTATTTTTTAAAACTTTCACTTTACAGGAATGCTGGTGTATATTTTGATAGACGTTGAATCAAGGACTGAGTATATCATCAGCGCAGTTTTGCCAATAAATATAAGAATAGAGGGACAGCAGGTGAAAATGAATAAACTCAAAACTCAGCAATTATTAGTGTCGGAAAGTAATGCATCTGTTAAGTCTATTGTTTAAGAGAATGTATGGTAGGTCAAGTAGATGTGGCGTATCTCTTGGAGTAGACAGTGTGTGTGCGCCAGAGGAAGTATGGCAGGTCAAGTATGATTAGATGTGGTGTATCTCTTGGAGTAGAGAGAGGTTGTGTGCTACAGAGGAAACAGAAAACAGTGGACCAATGCCAGTCGATATTTCGGATTAATAATAACAATAATAATATGTTTATAAAGCGTATGATAAGCATTCACTTCTCTATACGGAAATGATATTTTCCCCTCAATAACCCCTTTACCTTATTTTGTTTTGTTTTGTTTTGTTTTTCATGCCCAAAACCTTCTCTTGAATATTGATGCATCTTTTAACCCTTTCAGGACAGGAATTATTTAAGGGCTCAATTGATCACATTTTGTTCTGCAAATTGGCAACAATAATATTTTTCTTTTAGTGCTACGTGGTTCTAGTAAGATGTAATGTCTTGAAAATAATATACATGATTAGGAACTTTGTCGAAAAGTTGAAAAAGTTGCCAATTTGGACAAAAAAACAATGATTTTGAATCTCTCAATGTGTTGCCAATTTAAGGATTTTGAAGCTTATTCTCCTTTTTAAAATTCCTGACATCAAACGCAATATGGTCATGTGACAAAAATGGACATAGCATGTGCAGAAATTTTTGCTCTTTCTACTCATACATCTGGTATATTTTTTAGAGCTCTGAATCAAAACTTATTAAGCCAAACCACAAAATGTGGTCAGTTGTCTTGAAATGGTTAAGCCAAGTTTGTTTTGTAGAATATATAGTAGGCCTATAGTGGTATATGTCTTGGACGAGAATTAGAGTGTGCTATAGATGGTTGAACATGATGAAGTACAGGCGTAAGGGGCAGGGGGCAAATGCCCGTCAATATTTCAGATGGGGGAGTCACTTTTGCCCCCCCCCCCCCCATAACTCCTTTTAGTTTTTTATTTTGTTTTTAGGGCAATCATTAGCCAAAAACTTTCTTAAAACCCTCTAAATATTTTTCTAAAACTTGTAAGCTCGGTCGTCATCCGACCTTCCCCTATACATAATGCGAACCGATATTCAAGAAAAAGCAAAAGGAAAGTCCAGGAGAAAAACAAAATTTCTAGTCAGCAGGTTGGAATGAAACTTTATATCCTTTATAGGCATGTTAGGTATTATTACGTGTATATTTTAAGGTAACTTTTCTGTTAAACTGTGACCTGTAAAGTACTGCATTTGTGTGTATTGTAATGTTTTGTTCAATGATCGTTGTACATTGTGTGTAGATATCCACTTTGTTCAGATTAATTTCTCTTTAATGTCACCATACAAATCAAACAGTTCTATAAAGTTCTAAAAAACTAACATAAAAAGAATGAGAAAGCTCACAAGTTTTTCCCACCTTCTCCTTCATAATTATCCACAGTATGGTCTCAATTCATCCATGCCTGAAGCCTAAAAAATGGGCTTGCAGTATAGCCTGCCACGCTTGGGTAAATCAAGTTTTCACTATCAACTTCCTATTCCATTTTCTTCATAGAGATGGGGGGGGGGGGTTGTGTGTGTGTGTGTGTGTGTTTCATCGCTATTCGCGCCAGGAAAGGCTGAGATAAAGGATAATTTGTATTCCTCTACTATATTTCTCCTGAACTTTCATTAATTGTGCCCCCATTGAGTGAACAGAAAATTTCCAAAACTCGAAGCTGTGCCGGTCGATGCAGTGCTCGCTGGCCAGTTTTTCCTGTAAGTAAAATGCTTAACAAATTGCTTTATGTAGGCTTAAAAATACAACCAAAAATTTACCGCTCGGTTGCTTCGCTCCCTCGCAGTTTCGTGTAAGTATGGGAAAGGGGTGGGGTGGGGTAATTTCCTTTTTTTTATGCCTAGAGCAATAATAACAGAAAGTGCCTTTAAAGTTCGGAAGCTAAAAGATTATGTTCACATTTTCAGTTGCGATCACTCACTTCGCACACTCGCATAAACGATTAGGACAACATATTTTGTCACGTTATGAACGGATTTCCTTCCTTATTTCCACGTACATGTAACTACCATAATGTAAATTGTGTGTATTGCAGGGTTGGAAAAAAAAGCAGATTTATTTAATTTAAATCGATTTATGGCTTATACAAAATAAATATATCAACGCTCACTTCGATGAGTTTTTCAGCCAAAAAAACAAGAAAAATCAAACAATGAATTTTGAGTGATTGCTTTATGTCATATCAACAAAATCAACAACAAATTTTCTTATGTATTTCTTTGGTTTTTACTCATATTGGTGATTTTCTTTCTAAAAATCACGGCGATTTAAAGTTCATTTCAATCGTGCCAACCCTGGTGCATTGGTTTGCAGAATGACCTACAACAATAAATGTTATCTTTGCAGTCAACGTTGATTTTAGGATCTGCACCCCTCCCCCCCCCCCAACCCCCCCCCCCCCCACCCCCATCTGCAGGGTAAATGCATCAGAATTTTTTTTTTTTTTTTTTTTTTTTAAGGGTTTGAAATGATTTTTTTTTTTCTGAAGTTTGGTCGCTTTGTTTCCTCACATAATGCTGCTCCAGGATCTCGTAATTTCTTGCCCCAGTATAGCATGTTTCTGAAGGGCTCAAGATTGATAAATAATTCTCGTTTCTTTGCTCGTCATCATCAATGATCATGTATTTTTCATCATAATCTTGTTACATGCAATCGCTTGCAATCGTTTTTGCAAAGGTTCAACATGTCAAAGAAATGCCAACTTTCGGTTGTCTTCCTTAATTCATGGACCATTTCTTAATGGTTTCCATTAATGTTTCGCCCCATTTGAGAAGGAAGTGAATAGAAAACCGTTTATCAATGTTCAAAATTCAGATCTCTACCCCTCGATCGCAGTGCTCAATCGCAAATTTTCCTGGGTAAATTGCATAAGAAATTGCTTTTCGGGGGTTAAAAATGAAAAAAATATATATACAGCTAGGTCGCTTTGCTCCTTCGCTTGTACAATGACGTGGATAAGTTGGGGGAGGGTAGCCAAAAAGAATTTTTTTTCCAGACAATTTCAAATCCTAAGATCTGATGTCAAGAGTACTTGGAAGGTCATAAGTAATGTGCTACATAACAAATCTAACTTACCTTCTATAAATAAAATACACGACCCAACAATGATAGCTGAAATCTTTAACAACTACTTTGTAAATATCGGCCCAAATCTTGCCCGTGATATTCCCACATCTAATATAGAATTCCACTCATTCTTAAAAGAAGCGCAAAATCACACAATGCTTTTTTATTTTCAGTTACTACTAATGAACTCATTAACATCGTTTATAATAATTATGAAAGCAAAAAAAAAGTTCTGGTTGTGACGGTATTCCGAATTTTTTTATTGAAAAAATTGTAAACGAAATTGCCAGTCCTTTAGCTTGTAGTGGTCCAAACTCTTTTTGACTTTACAATACTGAAATTTTTCCTTTTTTATTATTTCTTTACAGACCACCCTACAGCATTTCGGGTGTGGTCGATGTACGTTTTAGGCCCCGAAACCTAATCACTGTAAAGGTCACGTGGTCTTGTGTATACTTACTCCGAGGGCAAAGTAGTCCCTCCATTTACTTTTCCGAAATTGTTTATGAGATGATATTAAATGTATATATGAAGTTAATATGGTATATTATTGTGCAGATTATACATATGTTTTTATATAATAATGAATAAGTTTAAGGAGGAAATATAATTCAATATGCATAAAAGTAGTCCTTATAGATGTGGCTACACGTCAGGCAAGGCCCTGCTAGGTATACACATGCACATCACGAAAGAAAGTTTAATGAAGCTGTCACCAGTAGCCGGTATTTACAGTTATAAAAGGTATGTAGAGATAATTGAACATGATTATAAATATCAGCTTATTATAACCAATGAAATAATGAGAAAAATAATGTTATACTGAAAATTATCTTAGAGTGAGAGTTTGTTTTATATCTTGACTTGATTTGTGTAGTGTCTGTACAGACAACTTTACACGCGCGTGTGTGTGTGTTCAATACAAAGTCATTGCTCATAAATTGTATTGGCAAATTTCGAAGAAGGAATAGAGATTTAGATTGAATGACTGTTATATAATGAAATTGTATAACTGTTCAATGTTTTATTCAATAAGTTAACGATATTTTATCACCTTGATTAAGATGTATTTTACTGTCAGAACATAGAAGAGTTCAATAGTTCGTCGTTTTGTATCATGCTAATGAGATGCACTACCACTGCACAGTGGAAAGTAGGCGTGCATATTCTTTTGTTCACATCTTTTGGATTGATGACTAGTCGTAAGCATCAGACTCAGTTAAGTTATATATTTTACAGAAATAGTGTTATAAATGATAAATCCATACTGATACTTATTATATATATTCATTTTTATGTACCAGTAGCCACTGACATGACTGATGTGGAGTTTATTTCCGGCGCGTAGTTGCGTCCTAGTTTTGGTGATGGGCACAGCTGAGATGATCCTTATCTCTATCCTTACTTGTATGACATATTCTGACTAGGGTAAGTTTGGTCAAGTTATTACATTGTATAACCAGTAATGTATCGAAGTCGGAATATTTAATATTGATACATGTATTTCTTATTTCCGGAAATTCACAGATAATCTATAAATCTATGTAATTGTAGTCTATGAACTGTATGTCAATCAAACTTATGAAAACTGCATTTTGATTACAGAATTCTAAGCAATCTTTTTAAGATGATCACTTGCATGATTTAACGTTAATATGATCATGTACTTATGATGCTTTTTGTTTTATCTTCTGTACAATGCAGGGGTTTCTGTTTTCTATTATATTTCGCCATTATCGAATAAACAACGAGCATCCAACTAATGGTGTCTGCATGCAGTAATTTTCTGTTGTCGGCCAGTACAGTAAAAGGTGGTGATCAGCCCCACATTGGTGACCCCGACGTGATTCGAACACGCAACCTTCTGATATTATCACATTCGCATATTTCACATATTTTATGTTTGTTTAACAAAATGAATAGTTCCAGATAAAATGAAAATAGCTAAAGTAAATCCAATTTATAAAAAAAAGGTAACAAGCAAGATACCGGTAACTATCGCCCTATCTCACTCTTAACTTCATTTTCTAAGATTCTCGAAAACATAGTATATACTCTCGCACTGTTGACTTCCTAAATAAGTACAACATTTTGTAAAAGTCCCCATTTGGCTTCCGAAAAAAACACACTCAACTACCCATGCATTACTAATGTTTATTAATAAAGCAGCTACAGCTATTGATGATTTTCCCACACGGTCGGTATCTTCCTGGACTTCTCCAGGTTAATATAGATGGTCATGAATCTCGAATGAAAAGTGTTACATGCGGAGTGCCGCAGTGTTCATTACTTGGTCCATTGTTATATATTTATCTGTTTTATTATTCAATATACTTTATTTCAATTTATTTAATCACGGAACTTACATGAGCCTGAGGCTGTTTTACAGAAAGTGCCTATATTCCAGGAGCGGATCCAGAATTTTGTACAAGGAGGTCCAACTCCCTAAAATCTGTGACAGGCAAAAAAGAGAAAGAAAAAGAAAGAAGGTTATAGGCCAGGAGCCTGTCCCGAAATAGTCACCCCATTTTACATATGAGATTTGACCCCTTAAAGTTACTTAGACCAGCCATGTCATTCACAAAAAGCTTGTCAGCTCGAAAGAGGTCGCCGGGTTTGGCCCCCAGAGCCCCCCCCCCCCCCCCCTCCCAAAAAAAGGGCCCCAAAGTCGGGTCGATTTCAACCCATCAAACATATGCGCCAAACTCTGTCAGAAAGAAGGTGTATGACTATTCATTACCAAAACACAAAAATGACAAAATCGTCCGTCGGGATGGGTTGTCAGACCGCCCCAAAAAGTGGGGAAAATTTTACCCTTAAGGCCCGTAGACCAAATTTTGTCAGAGGGAAGAGTTATGGATGTACATTATAAAAATATAAAAACTGGCAAAAGTTTCCATCGAGAAGGGGGTGTAACAAGCCCCTGAAAAAACACCAAAGTGCCCCTAAACCAAGCTTTGCTGCCCAAAATGATCTAGATGTAGAGGAAAACCCCCTTTTTTGGATTATAACCTTAATAAATCCAAAGTGTGTTATTCAATTCAATTTTGAGTATTGTAACTTTCTTGCGGTGCAATTTGGTATCAAATGAACATTTCAATGATAATTGTGAAAATTGTGAATAATGTATAGCTATCTCAAACGTAGTCAAATTTTGTCAGGATTATGTAAACACACCCATTTTCCATCTGCACCTGTTTGAAAAGACATAATAGAGGGGCTTGTTAAGTGTCTGGACTATGTGGCTGCCATGCTGAAAATTTTCATTCATGTGTTAATTACACAAATACCTTGCAAGCCCCAGCACCCAAGACTAGTGCCTCAGCATAGGCGTACATACACAACACGGACAGGTCCCACCCCCCATACACTGTACGAGCGAATATTATACCCTTTTCATATTAGGGGTAGAAGCGTGCTTAGTCCGGACTTAACTGTGACATATGCCGTGATACCAAAGCTGATATGAAAGGTATCGGCTTCAGTAAACCCGCTTTTAGTCAGGACTTAAAGCCGACTTCTCAAACCACTCCTTGAGCACGGTTAGGTCCCGACTAAGCCCTGACCGGAAGTGGGTTGAATCATAAATTCCGTAATATAGAAAGAAAAGAAGAGTGATAAAAACAAAGAATAATATAAGGAAGATAGAAAAAATAAGGTAAAATGAAAAACAGAGAAAAACATTAGGAAAGATAAAAAGAAAAGAAGGATAAAAACAAAGAATAACAAAGAATGATAGAAAGGGAAAACAAAGAATGACACTGAGCAAGATAGAAATAAAAGAAGATAGAATGATAAAAAACAAAGAACAACAAGGAAATATAGAAGGAAAAACAAAGAATAACATAAGGAAAGACAGTATGAGAGGAATATAGTAGAAAAAACAAAAAAATAACATAAGGAAAATAGAAAGAAAAGAAGACAGAATGATAAAAACAAAGAATAACATAAGGAAAGAAAGAAGGAAAAACAAAGAATAGCATAAGATAAAGAAAAGAAGATAAGAAGGATAAAAACAAAGAATAACATAAAGAAAGTTAGAAAGTAAAGAAGATAGGAGAACGAAACAAAGCACCTTATAAATAGCACGGGAACGGGGGCAGCAGAAACCATGGCAACAAATGCGCATAGCAGATGCGATGAGGCCTTGCTCCTGTAATATGAAAGTATCTGGGCTGATGGCTGATATAGAAGCGGCTAGAATAGACCCCGACTAATCCCCAACTAAGCACGCTTTGGTAGTGAATATGTGAAAACGCTATTAGTCATTTAACATGAGCAGAGAGGTCATTGTTAACAACGAGATTGCTAAAGTTTATTCTGTCCACCCACTGCTCGTGGTTTCGGCGTTAACCACAAGCTCGATTGTGGTTCTGGAACTACAGGTAAACTTAAAGTTTCGAAACGACGAGTACGTTCATATGGTCTAAAACTACAAGATACCTACAAGATAACTTAAAGTTTTGACACTAAAAGCGAAACTTAATAAGCTCCCTTTGTGTGAATCTGACTATTATATCTTTAGGCCTTCATTAGGCCTACTATACCTTCTTCTCTCTAAACATTCGTTTTACCCCCCCCCCCCCCCATTAGTTTACTGAGCAATATGTAGCAAACAAAACGAAAATAATTTTTATGCTCAAACGCATTACGTGGGACACCGCCTACTATGTGTACGATCCTAGTGTTGTCATATACTAAAGATACGTGATTTGATTTTTTTTATTTAAAAAAATACAAAAATATGATTGTCTTATTAAATCACGTGTGTAATTCGTAAGAATAAACTTGCTTTGCCTGTTTGTGCGCTTAATTTGTGGAAAATGGCATACAGATTGACATTTAAAAAAAAAGCAACAACGTACTGAGCTACTCAACTTTATGTAACTAGATCTATCTATTAGAATGCCAATCCCAGGTCCTATAATACAAATTTTAGGGAACTCTTTTGACGTGCCCCCAAGTGACCCCTCTTTTTAGCCAGGATTAATCACGGCCCACACGAGGTGTCATTTGCTGACATTATGACCTCGTCACTATAACTGAGCGGTCTATGCCATGAAAGCATAAGTGATTGTAAAATCAGAGCGCGTTGATAGAGAGAGTTGTGACACGCGCATAATAAGCATGCGCGTACGCTGTCTTTGTTTAAAACATGGCGGATCATGGAGCTCCCAATGGTTGAGAGGGAACTTTTTGAAGCTTCATGAAATGACTGACAAATTTAAAGCGACCTCCAGTGTCTGGACTCTCTGTATGGATAGCTATGTGTAAAATGAACAGTGCAAACAACACTTTTGATAATTCCCTAATGGGTTAAGGCCACCGCACACCTTCCGATCGGTCTGCGATCCGATTTGTGAAATAAATCGCTATGGCATTAAATATTGGCATTTTAACAAATGAAATCTACCCTATTCAGGTTCTGAAAAGTAATATGAATACTAAACATAGGGTTTTGGTGAGGTGTCAGCTTTCTACAGGGAATAAGGGCAAAATTAGTTTCAAATCGTAGGCAGTCGTACGATTTTTGTGACGTCACTACGACTCGGGGCCGATTTGGCCATTCCACGGACTAGAAAACTCGGCAAAGGCCGTATTATCGATTTTACTATCTGTATGACTATTCAGACCCTCAATCAAAAATATTTTTCGTTTTCAAATGATTTGTCAAATGATATTACATTTTCTTCTGAAATCGGATCGCAGACCGATCGTAAGGTGTGCGGTGGCCTTTAAGTGCCTTCCCAGGCTCCATTAGGGAAGGTGCGCACGTGCGCTCGGATTCCGTGCGCACGTACGCTTAAAAAACCCAGGAGGCCGAGGGGGTTTAAACCATGGTTTAAACCAAACCTCCTTTGTGAATTCGGGCCTTTCTGTTTAACAGCCCGGGGGCCACTCAGGTATATTGGTGTACACATGCGCGTCCAAAAAAAAAAAAAAAAAAAAAAAACGCGTAAAAGGGGGTCTTTTTTCATCCAGGACGCGTAACGCGCGTTACGTGTTAAGGGGTCCGAAAACGCCGATTTTCAACAAAAAGGGGGTGCTGAACGGAATGCGGCCAAACGCGTTTAGGGGGTAATATTTCAATCAAACCTGTTTAGGGGGGTAATTTTTATGAAAAAACACGCAAAAAATAGGGGTAATTTTTACGGAAAAAAGTACGCGAAATCCTTGATAAGGGGTGTCTTTTCACCAAAGTATGAAACTTGTTTAGGGGGCATTTTTTAAATCCATGGACACGCATGTGTACACCAATATACCTGAGTGCCCCCCCCCCCCCGGGTTTAACAGTGACCGGTAAGCAGATGATTTGCGTCCTTTGATAATGCTTTGTTACATATTGGATGACTGTTGTCTCATTTCATAAAGACATCCATTTTGTTCAGATTAATTTCATTTCAACGCCATAGTGTATATCAAATATTCAGAGTTTAACTACCAATTTCCCAATGTTTCAAAACCATATTTGAAAATCATCCCAATCTGGAAAGGGAGGGTGACCTCGCAGACACTTTAACCGCTCGACGGCTTCCCGTTGTGATGTCTCCCCCACCCTCATCCCACCCCTCCCTCCTCGGTTATGAAAAAGAAATCACCACCCCTGGGCTTGAGGTACCACAAGGGGTAAATATAGTACATGTTGAAACCTACCACGCTTTGCGAAATACATTTTGTAAATATTGAGAACAATAATACGTCTATGATCTATAGGTTTCATATTTGCCAGACAATAGAAATTTTGTAGCACGCCGTGCAGGTATTCCACGCTTTGCGAAATACATTTTGTAAATATTGAGAACAATAATACGTCTATGATCTATAGGTTTCATATTTGCCAGACAATAGAAATTTTGTAGCACGCCGTGCAGGTATTCTACGGAACGAAGTTTCTTTGTCCGATGTATATTGGCCCTATATTGCAGTCTTGTCTCTATCTCGACCTGCCATTTTGAATCTGCGTTTCATAAGGTAAGTTACGCCAACTGATTCTTGAATAGCATCGTTATTATTCATGTAAAAAAAAAATTGAATGATTTGATCAACATTCGTAATTACATGGTATAGTAATCATATTTGTGTTGTAGATGAATGTATCATCTTAAGTTGTTGTTTTTTTTTGTTTTTTTTTGGGGGGGGGGTTTAATGGATGAAAGGAAACCTCTGATCAAAGTAAAGTAGATCATGAAGTAGTGGAACTAAGTATTCGAATGATTTAAACATTATTGGCATTTTGGGTGCACAGATGATTGACGATTGTGTACAGTGAGGTGTATACAAACACTGCTTCTTTTTTTATTTTCTTTTCTTTTCTTTTCTTTTAGCATGTCCCCCGATTCCCAGAATAGATTTTGAGTCATTATAAGTAGCTCACATTTCATTTATCGTTTATTTCTTTAGAATGTTATATTTCAATTGTGACTTGGTTTCTAGTGAAAGATATTTTCATTGATATTATAATCATAATAATCCATTTTGGTTTAACACTTATCACTTAATGATATAACTTCTCTATGCGTTTGCAAACAGCTTTGGAAATTTTTAACCCGACGTTAGCTTATAGCTTAGGGCATAAATATTTGGGGAAGCCCTAGCAACAAAAAAAAGAAGTAAATTTGCAAATGATTATTTTTCTCACCCCCCCCCCCCCCCCCCCCCCCCCCATGTGGTTCACGTTTTGCAATAATTCTCAAATTTACATTTTTCATGTCTATTCCTCTCTGGCATTGTAAAGAAAATCTATGTATTTGAATGTCATGTATTCGCATATAATTTTTATCTTTTCATGAAATTTAAAACAAAGGTGCAGAAAATCGTCATCATGACGCTTTCCATCCTCGGTTGGAGCTGGACATTTCTCGTCCTCAGCAGCGCCATCCATCAAGTCCAGGGGGCCAATGACGTACACCCATGTAATACTTTTTATGTTTTGTTTCATCTTTCATAAACCTAATAGAATCAAGGGTTTGATAAACACTGAAGATTTTGATATCATTTACTTCGCTTATGTAAATTAATTTCGTGCGCTTTTGTTTCTTTAGTTTCCGGTTATATCGTTCGGCTTTCTGTTCATTCTGGCGGTATACTCTGATGAGTGCAAGACGAAAAGCTTTAGTATGTCTCTCTTCAACGCCATTTTCAGATCATATTTAATTCAATTGATACTGTGTCAAGAGGATGTACCCCCTAGACAACTACATCTTTCCTCGAACAACCATCCAGACAAAAACTCCTATGGAAAATTAACCCTTGGAGAAGTCTCCCCTATGACATTGCCCCCTTTGTAGGTCGTTTTTCTGATGGTAACTGGGTTAACGTATAAGAAAATAGTAATAATGCGGTTAGATTGAATATCATTAAGATTTAGACATTCAGTTGTATCAGTGAATATTTAGATGTTAAAGTTTGATATGATATTTTTTCTATATTTATGTGAATACTTGGAATTTCTCCTTGCTGGCTCTCAGCAAGTAATCAGGTTCAGATTGGATCCATGTCCATGCAGTGGCGTATCTAGACATTATGGCGCCCTGAGCAAACAAATCATTTTTGTGTGTTTTGTTGTTGTTGTGTTGTTGTTGTATTTTTGACTCTCAGAAACACAATTTCCGATGCATTTTATCAAGGAAACTTCTCAAGGAAGCACTGCAATGCAGTAGTAGAGTTTCCGATTTTGAAATTGATAAACGGTTTCCTATTCACTTCTTCCTTAAACACATTTTATTTCTATTTCTTTGCACTTTACCCTGTGCATTGAAGGCAGCATATGGTTAAGGATCATAATTTGTTTTTTCCTTCTCTTCTCATTCTCTTTCTCCCGGGGCATGTGCCCCCCCCCCCACCCCCTCCGTAGATACACCACTGTGTCCATTCAAAGAAAGGAATAAGAAGTACAGCAGTTTGACATGATAAATATTTGTTGGGATCTAATTTCATTATCTTCTGTCATTTTATTATTGTAATGTTTCACACATTACTCTTTGTTGTAATAGGTTCCTGAATGCCCTTCTGCTAAAGGATTATGTAAAAATATCTAGTATACTGCCAACCATAATTATCATGCATGTTATAAAATCCTGGATACACTTCTCTTAAACTTTAGTGTGATTTCCTACAGTTACATTAACTTATCCCGTGCTGTTCCCAATCCCAGTCATCATGGTCATTGGCAGTCATTGGCAGTCATTTTCCCGAGAATTTTCAAATATTACGGCATGTATTCCTATTGTTTTATTCGTCCGGCTTTGTTATGCCTATATTATCTTTTTCATTTAGTTACTGGGTTGTTGTTTTTTTAATTGATGTTTTTTATCATTATTTTTTGAAATGTTTTTTTTTTACTTGTGTTAGGTTCCTAACTCAGCAATATGTTTGTTTCCCTTTTCATACCCTAAAAAAACTCCTGGTAAAAATTTTAACACGAAAAGTGTTGTCAGAGTTCCGGGTTGACCGGTAGCCACTACGTTCACGACTCTATTTTCATGCCAGGAACCATTTTGAATTTGTCGGTGTTTATTATCATTGGCGTTCATTCATTGCCATTAAGAATATTTATACATTTTCTTTTCTTTTTTTTAATTTAATTAATATTTTAATGCACCTGTGGTTTATGTTATTCATAAATTTTTGATATAGGTATTCTTTTTTCTCTCTTTAATGCTTGTATATATAATATCATTTTTATATATTTTGATTACGTCATAGGGAGTCAATCAACGGTCCAGTGTATCACTGCAACTTCGGACACGAACATAAACAGGGCAGTCTTATATAATTAGCAAAACCGTGTCTTGAAATTTGATAACTGTGCAACAACATAATAAGTAATATGCACAAATTACTGCACACGGTGACGTATGAATCTTGGTCTTTCATGTATGCTAAGTCTATGATGATAAATTCCCAAGATGTTAAAATTCTGATCGTGTATTTTCGAAAATATGAATAATTTATTTATCAATAATACAAGAATCTATCAAATGGATTATTTTACTCCAACAAGTTTGCAAGATTAATCTATGCGATAATTATTGATATAAAATACCGTTGGAGCAGCCATGCTAAAGCCGAGGTAATAATAATTGTGGAGCGCCAGGAGTGTCAAGTCTGACAGACACGTGCACTATACAAGAACCCATTATTATTGTTATATTATGCACCTGTTACAAAATTGATATATATTTTGTGTAAATATTTACCCCAAAACTTAGTGAAAAACAGGGCATATTTCTCATTATGAAGGTAAGCCTTAACATTGCAGCATCAGTGTGGTGCTTCATCCTCATTTCCATATCAATGGGCAAACTATTCGAAATATCCGCCCAAGCTTTTTCAAAATGTCCGCACGCATGAAAAGCCCATGCACTGTGCAGTAAGCGAACGTACGTGTAGCCAACACAAATTTGGAAATTTTACCCCGTTGCCCAGTTATTTCAGATGCATTTTCTGTAATCAAATTACCAAATTCCTGGTGAACAAATGCAATTTATATATATATATATATATATATATTAAGGAAAATAATTTGCACGGAAAATTTTAAGCAGGTTTTTTTCTGTGTGTACTTTTGCATAAGAGAATAAATGTATCTTAGATCTTAAATACACTATTATAAGATTGTATGGTAAGATTCCGATTCAAAAGATTTGGAAGCGAGACATGGAAACACAAACAAGATTGTCAGTTGATAAATTTAAATTCCCCAAAATGTCCCCTGTTCCCACTCATATCACTGTAATTTCTATAACTGGTCTCCGGGAATAAGCTTGAATGTACATTCCTCATAATCTCCTAGACAAAATCTTAAGATCGCTTGCTTCAATGAAATTTGATCTTGACCTTTATTCAAATTCGAACAAAACTGAATGACTAAACGTTAGTTTGGCTTCTGTATTGGTGGTTTTTATGAAGCTTTTGTGAAATATTTCATTCCTTGTCAGAATATTCACCAGTCACTTCCTCTTCACGATCTTAGTCACACCGCTTGACTGACTCCAAACCGACCGATACCTCTTTCATTCGGGAGTAACGTAATCTTTTGTTCAGTCTGTTGTCGTTATGATATCGGTCTCATTGGTGTGGCTGGGTTACAGGGTATTGTAAGTATCAAGTCGGTGAATTGAGTCCCGAACAGAATAAAGCCAGATCAAAGTCCATTAATTCATACTGCATGATCATTGTCAATGGTCCTTTCAAAAAGAGAGAAAGAGAACATAATTCAGTGCCTTGAAATCTGAAAATGCATGCATGCTTTATACTGGTGGGCAAATAATTGCAAAATACCTGAATACATGTTCTGTAAAGTCCTGTACCGTATGTACATTATATGGTTACGATTCTTTGTCCAATTGGTGACATGGTTGGGTATATCTTCTACTATGAAAATATGAGCGAATATTACTGCATTTCTTTCATTCCTTATAATACTAGTTGTTAAAAAACACTGGACATTTTTGGTCGTTAATAACTCAAAAACTGTACTTCGTATCAGACTTACGTTTTTAATTTATAAAGTTGAAAGATGAAAAATTTATTGGAAGCAAGTTTTATGACATTTCTCTGAATATTTTTCTTAAATTATTGCTCTGAATATTAGTCTTTTCACTTTTTGAAAAATTAAGGCCAAAAATTCTGTGTGATTCAGTAATTAATTCGTAACGCCATAATTGCCATTGTGTGTTGCAGTTGTAATTTCTGCCAACCTTTTGCTGTCAAGAGTCATACTGTAATTCATGACTATGGGTTAAAAAGGTGTTTTGGAATTTCAGCTGCAAAACACAATACCAATTGCTGTATTCTGAATTAATTACTGATACACATACATCTTGTGGAAAGGATTTTTTCAAAAAGTGACAAATCTAATTAAATATTCAGAACAATATTTTAAGAAAAGTATTGAGCGAAATGTCATGTAACTTTCTCCGCACAAATTTTACATCACTCAACTTTACAATGTAAAAACCTCAGTCTGACACGATATATAATTTTTGAGTTATTAAAGATCAAAAGTGCCACTGTTTTTTCAGCACCTATAATTTCGAACTAACACTTAAGAATATGAAGGAAGAAGAGAGTGGACAAAATAAACAACTCCTCAAAAGAACATCCCGTCCACTCATACTGCTCGCTACTGACAAAGTTTGGTGCATGGGGAAGATGGGGTGAAATCGACCCGACTTTGGGGTCTGTTTTTGGGGCTCTGGGAGCTAAGCCCGGCGGCTACATTCAGGCTGACTAACTTTTTGTCAATGACTTATATGGTCTAAGCAACTTTAAGGGGTCAAATCTTATGGGTAAAATGGGGTGACTATTTCGGGACAGGCTCCCAGACTATAAGGTTGTGATCATGCAGTGGTCTATACAAACAGTGGCGGATTTAGGGGGGGCAATCCCGTGCCCCCCCCCCTTTGAGCAAAAACAATGCATTGTGCCCCCCCCCCTTATTTGCGATTGTGCCCCCCCCCCTTTTCGACCAGAAAACTTTTTTTTTTTTTTTTTTTTTTTTTTTTTGCTTGTCAGAGAATTATGGAGGGGAACTGGACCCCATAACCCCCCCCCCCCCCCCCCCACTGAGCAACTTTTTGAGGGCTGGCGAATTTTTTTTTTTTTTTGTCGCCACCCCCCTCTCTTTCTTTTTTTTCTCTCTCTGTCTCTCTGTCTCTTACTTTATCTGTCCTTTCTTCGTTTGTTTCTTTTGTTTCTTTGTTTCATTGCTTATTTATTTATTTATTTATTCATTCATTTATTTATTTATTTATTTATTTATTTATTTATTTATTTATTTATTTATTTATTTATTTATTTATTTATTTATTTATTTATTTATTTATTTATTTATTTATTTATTTATTTATTTATTTATTTATTTAGTTAGTTAGTTAGTTAGTTAGTTAGTTAGTTAGTTAGTTAGTTAGTTAGTTAGTTAGTTAGTTAGTTAGTTAGTTTATTTATTTTATTTATTTTATTTATTTATTTATTTATTTATTTATTCATTCATTCATTCATCTATTTTCTTGCAGTGGTGGGCTATTGGTACATCTACGTGCCAATCATAATTGCCCTGAAGGTGGCCTTCTGGATAGTCTGGTGTTTTTTGAGACACAAGAGACGAGAGCGGGTCATTGTTGTTGATCGTAGGCAGCTGTGTAACCCACAGAATCAGGATCTTCCTGATCCTCTAGGTACATTGACGCATCCCCCTCCGTTATGCATGTTGCACGCGATGCGTCATTTGCCTGATGTAGTGCGGCGTCAATGACTGGAGGGCATACTGGTATGATCGAATCTCTTTGGGTGCGGCCTTTCACGTGACATGTGAGAGTGGTATCTTTTTAAAAAGCAAATAGATGATGAACAGTGCACACAAACTCTCTGAATAACTGACGTATGGGTTTATGGCCTTCACAGGCTCCATTAGCACGTGTAAAAACGCAATCAAAATGGTGCCTCGTGTGCAATGGGACTCGTCCATGTTGTTGCCTGGGTGTGGACCTGCTTCTGTGGCTGGTGCGTTCTCTGGTGCGCTGTTAGGGAGTGACTCGCACACAAAGTGAATGCGAAATTACGAATAGTGCTGCATGCCATTGCCCTGAATTATTTGCGTATATGAGCTACTAGTATACCTTCACAGAACTAGCGTAGCTGAGGGGGGGGGGGGAGCGGGGGGCAGAGTGCCCCCCCCCCCCCCTGACAACTTTTCCTGGATTTTTTTATTAATTTTTTTTTTGGAGAATTTGTTTTGTTTTGTTTTGTTTTTTTGCTTGTCAGAGAATTATGGAGGAAAACATGTGATAACCACCCCCCCCCCCCCCCCCCACGGTGAGCGAGTTTTGGAGGGCTGGCGAGAAGAAAAAAATACGGATCTCCCTTCAAGCAGAAATTGCCCCCTTGTAAAAAATCCTAGCTACGCCACTGCTTCACAGATTCCATTAGCGCAGATAACACTGCAATTGAATCGTCTCCTCGTTAGCAACAGTGATAAACCCTCCCTTTACCGACAATCTCTAAAGATATATCATGTGTAAAAGCGAGTTGCATGGGGTTGCTTCATATCCATCGTAATGTAACTTTAAAAGCTACTCTATATACTGTAGGAGACAAATGAAAGACGTGTGCATGGAAAATTATGCCTAGCCTCTATAGATGCCTAAATGAACGATTTTTATATACATGTAGGCAGGGGCGGCGCCAGGGTATTTTGATAGGAGGGGCAAGACGACCTAAAGATGACGTCATATTTTTTTCTCCATTAAATAACAGGGGTAATATAGAGCTATATGTTTAAGACCTCTCTTTTTAATACTCCTCTTTCTTCTTTCTTCCCTTTTCTTCCCTTTTATTCCTCCTTTTCTTTCTTTCTTTCTTCTTTTTTTTTCTTTTTTCACTACTTGAAAAATCATAGGGGGGCGGTCGCCCCCTCTGCCCCCCCCCCTGTAGCGCCGCCCCTGCATATAGGGTATGCGAGTTCCATGTTTACTCCCTATGTAGTATGAGAAAAAACTTCTACATTTTTAAAAAAGTTTTGAGTTAATCTAAATTCACATGGTACTGATCGAATGGATTGTTACTGAATCAAGACCAAAATATCTCTCTTCCTCACCATGTTTGCGTCAAACCTGTTTCATTTGCCCTTAATTTTATTTAAGTTATAAGTTTATCAAAGATCTTTACAGACTCTCATTCTAAATTATATGATACGAAATAAACTCTCTTGAAATCTGAATGCATTATGAATAGTTAATGGAAATGTATACATGCACAGTATAATTTGTCTTTGTTTATGCGTGTGTATACCATGAAAACTATGAATACTATAAATTTCTTCTTCGTCAATGAAATAAATCAAATCAAATTGTTCGTTATTTACAGACGTGAGGACTACGCCCAACGGACAGGTTCCGCCGCCCCCATACGTAAAGAATGGTGCCATATAATCGTCATACAAACACCAATCCAATACTTTTATGTTTGAAAATATTTTACTACAAAATTATGATTTAACTACATGTAGTTTACTACCATAATAGTGTGCCATTTATTTATTTATTCATTTATATACATTTTTGCTCGCTTCGTTCAAGCTATTTGTTGTAGAAAAGTATAAGGTTTTTAAACCTGATTAAATTCGAATTTTAAAACAACTTTCTCATTTGGAATGATTCTACAGCGTAACATTCGCATAAAGATGTCTAAAAAATAAGCCTTAAGTATTAAACACTGCAATAAAGAAAACAATCCGGAAAAATAATTGAGTAAAGATATGTAATATCGGATGCAGCATGGGCAAAGGCCCAACCAATTACGCATTGTCAATGATAAAAAACATAATCGTATCAAATTCAAATTTGGAATTTTGAACGAATTTATTTGTTGGCATAGTTATGAGATTCACCGTGTACTAGACTATATACCAACATACAAGAAAGTCACATTCATTTTGTATTCCAAAAGTATCGATAGGCTCTCAGCAGCCTGCCTATGATCCGATAAAAGAAATCTTGATTAAGCATTTTGTAGCATTTACCGTTCGTTTATCTCAGTGTTTTGCTTTGATATACATTTTAGTTCATTAATGTTTGGGTTAAATTATCTTCACTGCTGTTACATTTATCCATGAAAGGATTTAGTTCCGCTTTGGAAACTTTAAAAACATGAAAAGATTTGTTGGGAAAAGTAAGATTTCTAAGAGTTTTGCTATAGGAAGTACAGATGTGGGCCTCTACGTATATTATCAACTCGGTCATTTATTGTATGAAAAGTATATGAACATGAATACGCATTTGGCCAGTTTTTCCCCCTTTTTTGTGTTTCTCTAAAATCATTTTGCTTTTTAAAAAAGTGATTGATTAACTTTGTGAAAAATTGTAAAATCAGCTCAAATGCCAGTGAATTGTGTGCAGTCCTCTAACTACATATATAATTAAGGATATGTGAAAGTATGAGAGAAAATGGAACCCGTTTACTATCCTAAAAAAGAGAAAATCGCGATCAATCGCTAGCGCAAGTCGCTCGGCTTCTTCGCTGCGCTGCAGTCACAAAAACCAAGCACCAGCGCTTGGCGATTTCAGAGCGGGTTTCCAGCCCGTACGGTATTCTGTGATAGAGCGAGGTATGCCAACCGTAAGAGTTCTTTAGGGTTCGGTGGTACTCTATCCCGACATCAATGTTCAATCGTAAATATCTTGATATATAAACGACCGATCAGCTTATAAAACTCAGACGATTCCTGTCTGAGCTAAAGGTTTGCAATTATGATTACAGCATTAGCTGGAACAGTGATTTTTTTTTCAATCCTGGGCAATGTTAATCAATTAAAGATGGACGTAATTTGGAAGATTTACAGGTAAATGGTTTATATTCTTTTTAAAGATACAAATTGGCCTCCATTTAATCTGTCGAGGATGAATAGAAGATATTTGTTATAAATAGTGCCCTTGATAAAATTTGCATTATCAAATTGTATAAGATCAATAATTTTTATATTGGTGAATGGATGTTAAGAATAAATTCTTGGTTATTAGCCGTCTCATATATATGACTTTAACATTTCAAGCAGTATGGTTGATTTTGTTATTTGATTCAATTTCTGTTCGAAAAAGTTCATATAGGCCTAGCATTTTGGATGTAGTATAGTTTTGAATAGAATAAGTGCTGCAAACATAGGGGGGGGGGGGAGACGAGGAGAAAGAGAGAGGAGAGAGGGAGTAAAGGGTGAGTGGAGAGAGAGGGAATGATGGAAAAATGACCAATTGAGACAGAGAGAGGGAGAAAGAGAGAGAGAGGGAGATAGAAAGAGTGAGAGACGGAGTGAGAGACAATGAGAGAGCTAGAGAGGGGAGAAATAGGAGAATGCAGAGCAAAGAGGAGAGATGGAAACGGTTGGCAAAAATAGGAGAGGAAGTTATACTTTTTTAAAAAGCAATCTAGGCCCCTTCTTACAAAGAGTTGCCATTGATTCGAATCGATCGCGTCTTGAAATCGATCGCATCTTGAAATCAATCGCAACTCTTTATAAGACGGGGCCCAGATCTTTGTAATAAGTTGATTTGTGTGAAAGCAGAAATATAAGAGAAACATGATGGTAACAGTTTGAAAGAAATCAGAAATTTGAGAATGTTTAAGAGAGATATTGCTAAATCTGTGCAAATCTCACATAGGCAATTAGGTCAGTCGATTGTGACGTATTCGTTTGTAATATACATATACTAAAATATCATTTATTTCCGGTTTCTCCTTAAACCTATTTCCTCGGGCTGCACTCAAAATGCATCATGAATACCGTCATGTCATTAAAAAAATGATATCTTAGTCTCTTTGTTTGTTGAAACTGATGGGAGGGTTGTCCACCGCTACATCCCAATCCCATGTCATAACCCGCCCTGAATCCTTTAGGGGTGTTTGAAAGGAAGGAAGTCGAGTCGGAAATCAATAGTTCACATACCATATATCGTTTTGTTATCCTCAGTTAAATGATTGGTACTGATTGAAAGAAACTATTTGAGAATTCAAAACTACATTCTCTTGAGCGGGCGCTATACACCTTCAGCTTTACAGATAGATTGATTATGAATACAATTTCATAGGCTTACTTACAATCATTCGCCCTGCATGTCTTAATGCTATAATAGTCTATTTTAATTAGTAATGGTAAT
Organism: Heliocidaris tuberculata; assembly: GCA_025618425.1. NCBI lineage: Eukaryota > Metazoa > Echinodermata > Echinoidea > Camarodonta > Echinometridae > Heliocidaris > Heliocidaris tuberculata. The sequence continues at coordinate 9,588,450 of CM046836.1, read as the reverse complement.
TAGGGATAATTTGTATGTTGAGAGCCAGAAGGGCGTTAACTCATTTGCCCTAACACAGAGTTAAAACACTTCTAGCGCTCAGCAGACGAATTGCGACTTTTAAGCAATTTATTCGCCTCGGTGTAAATTAAAACATTCATACAAAAAAAAAAAAAAAAAAAAACCCCAAAAACATATCCATTGATAATCTAACTGTAGTGCTTTTTTCAATAGTAATGATAGAAATTGTAATGATCTTGATGCGAATAAAGTCTTGTCGTGTTCTAGAATCATTATTATTTTCGTCAAGGCCTTGGGGTGCAGTTCGTGCAAAATATAGTACATCTTTACATTTTGTTGTTTGCATTTTATTTAAGAGTAAATTTACTTCTTCATAAAAGGCGAACATTAATGATAACGTAAATATTCCTTGTGAAAGAGTAAACAGTTACAAGTTTACCCTTAACGTTGTAAAATCCCATGTTGTTACAAAATACACGCAAGGCGAGAATGATTAGATGTTTATATTTTGTAGCTACCATGACAACAAGACCTATAAAGTGAATTACAAGTCGTTTAATTGGCTTAAATTGCGGAGTTTTCATTGAAGGATGAAAATGGCAGTTTCAGGGAAAACCCCACTCTCGGAGATATGAATTGCGCAAAAAAGTGTTGCTTGTCCTACCAATTGTTTGTATTTAAAAAAAAACGGTATATAGCAAGACGTGACTTTGTACTTGAAGAAATATTGTTTGAACTATTCGAAAGATTTCATACTTAATTGCACCTTTTCATTGCAAATTGAAGGAAACAACATAATATCTTCTTTACGAACTTTACGAACGATGGAGCAAATATTCATAAGTTTAGTGAACTACCTTTACATCATTTTACTGTTAAAACTGTAATCCTACATGCAGCTTCTATTTTCTTCGTTGAAATTAAGTGCGCATATTGTTCGTAAGATTTCCTCATCTTTTATGGTGTTACAACAAAATGTCATTTTATCTTTTCCTCATGTTGAACAAATAAAAGGCATTTACGTTTCTGCCAATGGTGTTCTACCTGCGTGGAGCGGGAAGAGGGCGGGGGCTAGATGACTAAAAAACAGCCTACCCGGCTGTGACTTTGAGCATTCGAAACAGATTCGATTTAGGCAGAATTTTTTGATGTTGTTAGTCGCTGGAAGCTTCAGGTAATAGGTAGTTGTAATAACATTGCATTTTATTTCTTTCTTTCTTTCTTTCTTTGTTTGTTGCTTGTTGTTGTTGTTGTTGTTCATGTTTTTTGTTTTATTTTTTTCTCGGACGCCAAAATGTTCTCACACTAAATATATCGACAACAAATGGTGTCCTTTACGTGATCTTGGCAGATTGAATTTAAAAATGAAATTCGTTTTCGTATGGATTATTTTACGATGGTTAACCAAAAAATACGACTCGATGAAAGGCATGACCTCACATTCAATATATCGATAACGAACGTTGTCGTTTACTGGACCTTTGCAGTTCTAATGAAGTTGGAATGTAAACGTTTTAATATGAATTCTTTTATAATGGTCAACCGAGGACATGAATTTACGAAAATGTACAAAATACTGTTCAACAATCATTTGTCGCTGGCATTGTTGTTCATGAGAATAAAGTAATTCATTGGCCATGTGCAATCTATGTTCTTCTCCTTCTCTCTCTCTCTCTCTCTCTCTCTCTCTCTCCCTCTTTCTCTCTTTCCTTCTCTCTCTCTCTCTCTCTCTCTCTCTCTGAACACTGAACCAGTTCATACACAGCTCCTGTTCTCCACCAGCCGAATTTCTCGTTGACCATGACACTTTCTGGAATCACTTTGATTGGAATCTTGGTTGTGTTCTGTGGATCCATCCAAGGAGCCGCAGCAATGTCAAGTAAAAAAAAAATTTGCTTTTGATTATATTGATTCGATTTTCTACAAGTTTTAATGAATACCATTTTTCATTTCAATTATTATGATTATTATTATTATCATTAATATTATTATCATTATTATTATTATTTATATTATTTTTATTATTATTGTTGTTACTATTATTATTATCATTATCGTTTTGATTTTTATCATGATTATATTTATTATTATTATTATCATTATCGTCGTCATCATCATTACCAATATTACTGATACTAATCATATCATTATTTTTATTATCATTATTATTATAATCATCATCATCATCATTATCACTTCTACCACGACTTCTACTACTACCACAATTACTGATAATTATCATTATTTATTTTGCGGGCCTTTGCCTGGGAGGGGAAAGTTAATTGTGTTAAATATATTAAGAAATGGTTTCAAAATCTTTCTCTTTCTCTCTTTCTATTTCTCCATTTATCCACATATCTCTCTCCACCATTTCCCTCTTTCCCTCCCTATTTTTCTATCCATCTAATCATTTCTCTCTCTCTCTGCACCAATCTCTCTCTCTCTCTCTCTCTCTCTCTCTTTCTGTCTCTCTCTCTGTCTCTCTTTCTCTTTCCATCTCTCCCCATCTCTCTTGCACTCTCTCTCGTTCTCTCTTTCAGGTTATGTAGCCATATACGTAAGCGTCCCAGCCTTTGTAATAGTTATTCCCGTAGTGTGTTGCTGTTTTTGCAGCGGAGACAATCGAGTTGATGTGGTTGTATAGCTCTTCATGCAGCCCAGTCAGGAACTTCCTTTCCACTAATGTACATATAGGTATGTTAAAATATAATCTATTCACCCAAATCAAATGTTAATTTCATCCACTTCTTTGAATTGGGTTTTATTAAAAAGACTAGACATTTATACATTCATTTGTCTAATTAAACCCATAAATGGTAATTAGTAAGTTGTTTATGGAAAATGAACATTGCATTGATATTTTATCAAATAATTATGCAATTATTTTATCAAATAATTATCCAATCGCAGTGCATACACATTAAAGCAAAGGAAACTGCGCATAGCTCTTGATTTCTTCTAATGTGTCGAGCTTCCGATCATTTCAAGATCTTCATCTGGGCTATCTAAAAGAAAATGATAATTGAAACACACAAAGTGTATTGTTAAATATGTACTATTATTCCGTATGTGCAAAGTCATTAGAATTGTATGAGTTCACAATAGATTGTATGTCAACATAAAAATATGAACTAAACTGACAAAAGTCATTCTCGAGTATTATAAAGTACCTTGCAAGATAAGAGATATCGATGAGAATATTGAGATGAACAGGGCAATTTTCAAATGCTATGATAATGAATTATTTTGTCTTAATCATGAAGGCTCGTGAGTAGTACATATTTCCCATAATCCAACATGTATTTAACAACTTGGCATATCAATACATCTTCCATCTTTTAATTGAAAAACAAAAATCACAGTACAAACGAGAGAAATGTACTTCAAGATCTCTCCTTTTAAGATGTCACACCAGTAGTTATACGAGAAAGAATCAAGCAGTTTTGCTGTGTTGGTCTACAAGGTTTGTTGTGTCTTATCGTATCTTGTCTAAAATGTTTTTCATTCGACACCTTGTGTTTACGTTTACATGTCGTTTTTTTCCAAAGGTTCATAATTCCCCAGCTTCGTTTCTCTGAAGGTTCGTTGTTCCGAAAATGAAATACGCTTCATGATTCCGAAGGTTCATAATTCTGAAAAAGCAACAAATTCTTACATCATTTTCTGAATTCTAAACTGAGAGAAATGTGAACCCTATTTTATTTTCGGATTTATGAACCCTCGTTTTCGGAGTAAAGAATGTTACTTCATTTTCGGAACTCCCTGGTATGGGAATTTTGTGTTTCGAAATTATGAACCTTCGGAATTTCGAAACTTCGGAAAAACGAGTGCCCCCCCCTTTTTTTTTTTTCTTTGCAGGCATGCATGATACAAACATGGAAGCTGTTTGCCTGTTTCCCATACCTTCAGAAATACATGCCACGAGAGTACCTTGATGTTCTATTTTGTGTGTGTGTGTGTGTGTGTGTGTGTGTGTGTGTGTGTGTGGGTGTGCGTGTGTGTGTGTGTGTGCGTGTGTGTGTGTGTGTGTGTGTGGGTGTGCGTGTGTGTGTGTGTGTAATTTCTTTATTATTTATTGTAAAGGGAAGAGGAATCTTTCTATACTTTTTTTTTCGTTGCTGTTGTTGTTGTTGTTGTTTTTTTTTTTTTTGCTTTGCTTTGCTTTTTGTCATAAAGATCCGATTTACCGATTATAGATTTAGCCCGAATAACTCTTTTTGGAACCTACGTGAAAAGCTGTTAAAACACCACGAATATGGAATTAAGTCCCTGTTATTTCATACTATGTTCTTGTTGCACTAATGCAGAAAAAGAAAATGTATATCAACACTTTGATTTATATTCTTGGTGATTCAGTTTGTCGCTGTCCTTATCTTTTTAGTTTTTTTTTTATCGTATTATATTCAACTGCAAATTCAAGATAGCAAAAATCACTAAAGTGCATTATCCGTCTAAATTGAAATAACTGACATATTAAGGAAACTATATGTGCAAAAAAATGTATAGAAGAGGGTCCAGGCAGCTTCCAAATATGCAATTATGCTTTGATACAAAACAATATGTTTCAAATCATATCTCGAATTTTGGAAGAGAATAATTTTGTTGTGTATAACTACGTGATTCAGAGTAAATACTAGGATATACATTATACCAACATACTAAAATAGTCACATCCATATTAGAAAAGTACATGTAAGTTCTTAAAACACGATAAAAACTACTTTCGAAAAATCAACTGAAGGCAATTTCAATAGCCCTGTCTATCACCTTTAGAAATGTGCGAACATTACAATGTCGTATTACGTAATCCGAACCTGATTTCTATGGGCAGTAGAATAGGCCTTTGAAATTGCCCTTGAGTTTATTTTTCGAAAGTAGTTTTTATCGTGTTTTAAGCAGTCTGTCTGATGTGTAGATCAGTGAAACGAAACTTGATTATGTATTTTATAGCATTTTACGTTCGTTTATGTCAATGTTATATTACGATACGTTCAAGATAATTAATGTTTCTGATTATTTCAACCATCACTGTTATTTTATCTACCAAAGAAATGATTTAGTTCCTCTTTAGAAACTTTAGAAAACATTAAAATATTTGGGTAAAGTAGGATTTCCACAAATTTTGCTAACTAGGAAGTTAGAAGTGTGTAATACTATCAACATGATCAGATTTTCTTAGGTGCACGTACCGTAGTTATTCTTGTAGAGTTGTTTTTTGTGTGTGTGTGTGTGTGTGTGTGTGTGTTTTAAAAGATAAATACATTGTACATAATCTGCACCATACCCACAACAGTACGAAAATACCCCTGCAATGACGTGATACCATGTAAAGTGAAGAAGATGAACTTAGTTATGTATTCTATGAATGTTTATGAATGCACATTCAGCTAGTTCTCTCTCTCTCTCTCTCCCTCTCTCTCTCTCTCTCTCTCTCTCTCTCTCTCTCGCTCCCTCCCTCTCTCTCTCCCTCTCTCTCTCTCTCTCTCTCTCTCTCTCTGCCTTTGTCTATATGACTTCACTTTCCTGTTAAAAATAATTTAACATAATTTTTAAGATTTAGAGGTAAATGGTGTATTTTTGAAAAGATAAAAATTGGCCTTTATCTCATAACACTCTTTATGGATAGATATTTGTTATGAACAGCTATACCTCTGTGATATCGAATAAAATTGTATAACACAAAAGATTGTCATATACGGGTGCATGAATGATTACAATAAATTTTTTAGTGCTCGCTGTCAATTTGCAAAATCGCCCCCGTTTTTCGTTTGTATACTTGTATTATTTTAAGCTATTTAGTTGATTTGATACTTCATTGGACTACGCCCATTTCTGTTCCAAGAACGGAAAGGCGTACTACATGTAGTTTGGGATCAGAGAAGAGCTGCAGACAGAGGAGGCGAAGATATGAGGAGAGTGATAGAGGGGAAATGAAGGAGTGAGACAGCATGATAAAAATGGTCAGCAAGAAATATAAGAAAGATATGAAAGATAGAGACATAGAGATATAAATCATGGAGGAATGGAGTCAGGGAGAAGAGGAAAAGAGAGATAGAGAGAGAGAGAGAAAAAGAAAAGAAGAGAAGGAAATGCGTGTAGTTATTTGGTTTCCATAAAAGAACGAAATTTCCAAAAGAACGACACGACAACAGTTTCAAAATAACAAGAAAAACATAGCATTTTAAGGAATGGTATATGTTTCGGAGTTATGCAAACTCCATCGTCAGCCTGAAAATTTTTACAACAGAATCAACTTTATAGTTTAGATTTTCTTTGTTATCAGAGAGTATATATAAAGTTGATTCTGTTGTAAAACTTTTCAGGCTGACGATGGAGTTTGCATGACTCCGAACATGCCGAAACATGTACCATTCCTTAAAATGCTATGTTTCTTTGTTGTTTTTATTTTGATAAGTAATATAATTTCAATGTCACATGAATGAAGTTATTCTATGCATGCTTCACCGATCCACATTATTTGAAAATGGCATGAAGTGAAAATCCGTGTTTACTAAATTTGGGCAAATCCGTCAAACGTTACATTCACTGAGACTTCCATTATGTGATGATGTTTATTCATTCAGTAATTATATAAAGCATTTTCCAGAGAATACAGGGGGCATACACCCCCATATTTTCATGAATCAATAACCCTCCAGCTATGAAAAAGTATTCCAAGTTGTATGGGAAAATTGCCATATTCTGATTGTTGCCTTATGTGAACTTCATATACCGTACTTATCTATTTTCTGACAATGGAAGGTGCTCTTTCATTAATTTTTAAGAAGAATATAACTTAGCTCTCCGCTTTGTTACAGAAACTGCACTTCTGAAGAAATGCAAAACAGTTGCACATGACATTTTCGGGTGCCATGTCATTTAAAAACGTATCCTTCCTTTACCCAATGCACCATTGACAATGATTTGACCATCCATTATTTCATGAAGAGGGCATCCTTCCCCGCATAAATTGGGAAAAGGTAAACCATCTTTCTTCTTTGGGTCTAAGTTTACGTTCTCTTCAGTTCATGTTCATCCTAACGTTTCTACCATAATTGCCAAAATTGGGTTTTATATTTTCAAAACTATGGAGCTTGGTATGGCACGTATAAGGATGAATACCATCAAGGTGTCATTAAAAGTATTTATTTCTACTTTTTGAAAGATAAAATGATACAAAACGCACTGTACAATACACATTTGAGTGCGTCATTTAGGTACAAGGTACCTTTGGAAGAGCCTGACGCCCGAAGTGATAGCCGAGTATAGTGTTTGGACTATATCAAAGGTATGACAGTTGTATTATTTGTTTTATGAAATGAGCACAAAGATCCTTGCCAATTGATAACTCACCCTCTTCCAAACTTTCATTCATCTAGTGTCCACTGACATAGTTACATCTAGACGATGAATCGGTCAGCCATTATAATGCTAATGACTGGTCATTATCATTTTCTTTTTCTACAATAACATGCCTGGTTACATATCCACTTTAAACTAATCATTTGATTACAGGATCTATACATGTCATCATATCATAATAACTACTTGCTTACTAGACCTATCCTTCATATCCCGCTTTTCTTCCCTTCCTCAACTTTTGTTTGTTTTGTCTCATTTTGAAAGAAAAATTGGCTCCTGTCCATGTTGTAAAGACTACCCCACATCCAGGGTGTTGCCTCAAAAGACAATACCTCATTATTGTCTCCTCCTAAAGAACATATCGAAAATTGTGTTCCAGGTTCCTGACAATGACATTTCTGCTTGAGCGATGAGTGTCAGTGAAGGGGTCTGATTAGAATAACATCATAATGATAAGTGTCTACCTGAGAACATTTGACTGTTACATGCGTACAGTCAACTGACAGTGCAACAAGTCTGTCCCGAGCTACTCTATGAGTGATACGGATAGCAGGTGAGCTTTTTATCAACTGAATGAATATGGTGTCAGTATCATCAATTTTGAACAGACAAATTTGTTGGTCTAGTCGGTTAAGATAACATGAGTCAAATAGAAATTAGAAACTCATCAGAGGGGATACAGATAATTAGTTTATTTACATAATATGCAATCAAGGTGTTTTAGAATATGTATTATGAGATAAGTATATGAAGGGTTATGACGTAAATATGAACAGGTGGCATTTACTTTAAATTATTCGCAGAGAATGTTAATTATGTTTTCGTTTCTTTGAAAAATATTTGCGTTTCTTTCCAAGTCAAAGAGATAAACTACATTCAGAATGCAGGATCGGATCAATCGCAACTGTTAATGAGCATAATTATATTAGATGAAAAATGATGTCCAGTAATAGGCTTTTGTGTTCTAATCAAAGTTAATTTTTAGAAGTCAGATTTCTTTTATTTGTTTGTTTTATTTTTATGTTAATGAGATTGGTTTGCGGCCAAGAGGATTAACGCAACATCATTATGTATATTCATGACTATTCTGAAATTAACGGGAAATGGCTTATTTCCAATCTAGGTATTGCTCTCTCTCTCTCTCTCTCTCTCTCTCTCTCTCTCTCTCTCTCTCTCTAAGTCTCTCTCTCCCTCCCTTCCTTACTCTAAATATCGCACATTTTCATTTATATAACATCCATATTCCTATATAGCGACATACTATTGCGTTTCAACAAATTATTCGTCTCTCTACTTCCAAACTCTGGAACACCTGAAATGGCTACATTAACATGCCCCTCACTCTATACATGCACTCGTACTGTTAAAAAGATATACACTAAGTACAATATAATCAGTAGCACATATTGCAGATTTTTTCTTCTCTCTCTAGTTCTCTTTTCCTTTTTCTTTTTTTCCTATTTTATTTTTTAGATCTTTTATGTATGTTATAATTCTGTCGGTCAATTGAATCTGGTGTCGCCGAAATCACTGACCCGTCTCCGTGGTCTAGTGGTTAAGGCATTGGCGTTCTAAGCCAACGACCCGGGTTCGATTCCCGGCGGAGACATTTTTTCAACCTTTGCAAATATTCAAAAAGGGAGGACAGCTCTGGGGAACTTTGATTTAAGCTACGCAACCATTATTCTCTCATTTTCATTTCTCACAATTATATATATATATATATATATATATATATATATATATATATATATATATGCAAAATATATAATTGTTACGGCGACCCCAACACGAGCCTTGTGCGTCCTGGGACCCTCACCTCCTTCCACCATGTTTTCGTCAATGTAAAATTCATTTTGTACTTATTTGATTATGATATATGAATAAATGTGTTTTGAATCGTGAATCGTGAAATCTTTTTTTTTTTAATAGATTATCCTAATTATAATTATATCTCCCTCTTTCCTCACCAGCCCATGGTCATTACAATGATTAAGCCATCAAGAATTAGCTGTTTAGGGATATTGCTTGTCTTTTGTGGATCCATCCAAGGCGTTGCAGCAGAATATGGTATGAAAATATTTATTTTCACTTTATTTGTTCCTATCTGTTCCACTTGATTTATAATCATTTTACTTTGGTATCGAACACATTTAACTTGAATGTATTTAGTTTTAATTTACCTTCAACTGAATTATTCATGCGGGAGACCATGTCAAAAACGAATTTATACATCCTGATTTCAATCAGATTATTTAGATATATAATCCAGTGACAGAGGTGATTCATTTTTTTCATAGTGATAATTTTAAAAGATATTATAATATATATATATATATATATGTATATATACAAGTGTAAGTAAATAACACATACAACAGCTTTTGCAACTCTCGTGGAAATAAATACATTTGTGAGAAATTAAAATGAGAGAATAATGGTTGCGTAGCTCAAATCAGAGTTCCCCGCGCCGAGCTGTCCTCCCTTTCGGGAACATTGAATTAAGCTTTAATTACGCAACCATTATTCTCTCATTTTCAATTTTCACAATTATATATATATATATATATATATGTATGTATGTATGTATGTATATATATATATATATATATATATATATATATATATATGTATGCCTACGCAAATTAACTTTTGCAATATTTTTTGAAAATTCATTTTTCCTCTGGTAAACAAGTAACCGATTTTAATTATCCTGTAGCGCTGAAATGATTATTTCTGATGTCAGTCGACACGATTTGCACCCTTTTGGGCACTTTTATGTATGTCAAAGGAAATAAGTATGCACAAAAATTAATATCTTCATTTTAACTTTGCTTCTTCGTACAAGATGGAAACAATTCAGAATGTTATATCAGATGTAGATAACATCATGACGGAATACGTTTTCGAATCATTAGTATCATACGAATTCATATAATACGCGAATATCTTCAGCCATAATGTGAATAACATTTATATTATGGATATTGTGGACACGTTTTGCTTAATCAAACAAGCTTCTGCCGTCAAGGCATTTATTTTCATCTCAACTTGAAATAATTTTTTGAACCGGGTGTTTTAAAGGTCAGTAAACATTATTGATCCATTCTGAGATTAATACTTTGATATAATGAGCGCATTATGTAAATTATCTTCAATCACGAGATTAAAATCCATATTTTACCCATTAAAACAATCATAAGTCAAACTAAGGTGGAGTAATTATCCGAGTCGCATTGATCGTAGATGGGGTTGTATAGTTGTGTTTTTATTTTTTAATTTCAAAGAAATGTCAAGCTTGATATCGTGCATTTATCTTCGTTAATCAGATACCATTGTCAATCACAAATTATATATGTGAGAAAGATAATAGCGGAATGCTTCGAGGAAGGTTTTTCCACTGTTGTGTAGGACCCCACGCCACGGCGTATAATAAAACACTATATATTACCAGGACTTCACACCCTGCATGCTTCATTTTGCACCTGGCGTTCCACGGGTTTTCCCCTTCTAGTCCCAAAGGCATCCAACTCAGACCTCCTCCAACATGTGCAAGGACCAACGGCATGGGAGCTTTACACCCTCCGTCTCAGCCGTTGAAGCTTTAACCTCTGGAACAGTGGGAACAGGAGGAGGCGGCAGGGTGCCTATACCTCTCCACATTTTCCCCAAAGTAACAATAGCGCCCTTTGCGCGACGGGATGGAAATATTATCTCTTTTCTATATTCTTCATACCGCATCCGCGTGACAATGACATAATTCTATGTGAGCTAATTTAAAATTGAATGTTTCTTGCAACATTACTTTTTTTTTTCATTACATATATAATTTTGCGAGACTCGAGTTCATTTCTTTCCAGAAGGAAGGTTTAATACGTTTGTTCTTGTATAACCCTCTTTCCGTCAAAGTGATATTCCTTTCATTGCATATGAACTTCCTTTTTGCTGCTAAATAAAATAGCCAATGGAGGGCTAAAATGTTCGGGAAAAAATAATATACGCAGTATGAATGAAAGATCAAAAGCTTGATCATAAGATGAACATTTTCATACTTAAAAATATCAAAGCTAGCTAATTTCCCCATATTTGTCAATTAAATCCTCTTTCCCTTTTAGTGATATCTTCTTATTCTACTTGCATTATTTTTAAAGTGTGGACTATATATGCATGCATATACATGAGTTACCACAATCATATACCTGTATACAATGACTTGATATGAGACTTGTTTATTTTTATTTGTTTTTATATTCAACACTTCCTCCAAATAAGATAAGCGGGAACTGCCTGCTGAAAGGGAAGATGGCTGTGTTACTTCCCTACACATTACCGTCACAAAACAAGACTACACATCAATATGATTATTTTTCATGAATATTAATTAATTTATAGTATTGTTTATCGATTTTTAATTATTTCTAACAACTTATATTAAAATATTCAATTTTCGCCAGGTCCTGAATATGTAGTTATTTTGGTAAAACGCATCCTTCTTGCGTTCCCCTATCTATCCATCTCTACTTTCCCCCTTCTAGCTATTCCTTTTTCTTTATCTGTTCTCCTTCCCCCCCCCCCCCCCTCACCGCTTGTTGACAACATTTCTGTTTTTGTCCAGTACTGTTCTTATGCGTGTCTTTTTTTCCTTTTCCTCCCCCTCTCTCCTTCCCCCTCTCTCACGCTTTATTTAAAAAAAAAACACGTAAGCACGTTTCTTTTAATATATCTGTAACTATTTTTAAATTTTCAAACCAGGGGTCTATGAAATACAAGCCATATTTCTTAATAGACCCCTCCACTTACGTTTTCCTTTCCTTTGTTCAACTGTTTATTACTGTAAGTGTAAATCACACCCAAGTAATTTAAATTATGTTCTGTTATTATGCTTGTGTATAAATTATAATTGTTACATTCCTGACTTAATTTTGATGTGTATGTTGATATGTACTCTTTTTTTTTTAACGATTGTAAAGACATGTGTGGAATATAAAGAACTTTGAACTTTGAACTTTGAACATAAAGACAGCCCTTATCCAATTGAAAGCTTGTAAAACAGCCATGTCTTTTTTCTTTCTTTCTTTCTCTCTCTCTCTCTCTCTCTCTCTCTCTCTGTCTCCCTTCCCCTCTCTCTCTTTCTCTCTCTCTCTTTCACTCTCACTGCAGAATTCCAAAGTTGGCATGTCACTTTCGCTTTTTTTATAATTGTACCAGCTTCAGCGTTTGTAGTGTGGTATTGCATAAAACATTGCAACGAGGATGTTAGGGTCGCCCCTGTGGAGCAATATCCAGGTAACTGATGTATTTTGCTTATTTTCTGCAGTTTTCTGTTTTATATTTCTATTTCTAATTTTTTTTCTTTGTTTGCGAGAGAAAGGGAGAATGCACAAAATTATTTGCACCTCTTTTTTAGTGATAAAATAATAATAATAATTAAAAAAAATAATGATAATGATAATGATGATGATGATAATGATGATGATAATGATGATAATGATAATGATAATGATAATAACATTAATAATAATTAGAACAATAATGATGATGATGATAACAATAAGATAATAATAATAATAATGATAATAATAATAATAATAATAATAATAATAATAATAATAATAATAATAATAATAATAATAATAATAATAATAATAATATTAATGATAATGATTATGATAATGATGATGATGATGATATGATTTTTTCCCCTTTCCGACAATTATGTATGTACAATCGATTAATCTTACAGTAAACTGTAAATTGTTATGATCCAGTTTAATGAAAAATACCTGGGTGCCATTGCATAAAGACTTACTATTATAGTAACTTTGCCATCAATGGTAACGTTGCTCAAGAGCCAATCAAAATCCAGTATTCCATGAAAAGTTACTATAATAGCAAAGTTACTATAATAGCAAGTTTTATGCAACGGCACCCTGGTCTGACATAATGAAGACTATACATACACAATAGCTAAAGTATACGCGTACCTGCATTGTAACAATATACAAGCCTATGATTATATCAAATTCTGAAAAGTTCTCTCCTTTGCTGCACTGTGTCTGCTCAAATTATATAACTCAACTTTTTACTTAAAATTTAGCAACAATAATCCGAGTTAAGAATATAATTGACTACAATTTGGTGAGACACATAAATATCCTCATGGTGGGTAATTTTTTGACCTGACATTTTACAGTGTGTACTATTCATGAATTTAATGAATATGAATATGAATGATTAACTTGTCTAAAATGGGAGTTTTTTTTTTTTTTTCGATTTTATTTTGCAGACACCAGATCTACAGAGCCTAGAAACTTGGCAAGCGCGTACTCGTTAGCTTTGGCTATTGGAGGGGATAGAGTTGGTCATAATCTGTAGTGATATCCTACCATACAGTGGCGGATTTAGGGGGGGGGGCACTTTCGGCCCGTGCCCCCCCCCCCCCATGGAACTGATAACCTTTTTATAAATTAATTCATTGATTTATTTTTTATTTATTTATTTTTTTTTTTTTTTTGTTGGCTTGTCAAAGAATTCTGGAGGCAAACTGGACCAAGAAAATCTGATAACATTTTTTTTTTAATTTTTAATTTTAATTTTTTTTTTTTTTTTGGGGGGGGGGGGAGGAGAGAAAAGGTGACCTGATGGAGCATAGCTTGAATTAATTACATGATTAATTAATTATCTATTGAATAAATTGATTGATTAATTAATCAATCTCTTAATATTTTAGTGAATTTTCAATTATTTTTTTTTATTGCACTTTGCTTTTGATATTTCGTTTTTTATTATTTCATTTCATTCGCTATCTTCTCTTATGTATATCTTTATCCTTCTATCATTTTTCTATCTTTCGTTATGTTATTCCTTGCTTTTATCCTTTCATTTTTCCATCTTTCCTTTAGTTGGGTTATTCTTGATTCCTTTCATCACCTCTTCCATCTTTCCATATATTAATATTTATATTCTTACTTCTATCATATTTTTCTTTCCCTCTTTATGTTTTTTGTTTTTGTTTTTTGTTTTTTGTTTTTTATTCCTTGGTTTATCTTTCTATCATTTTGCTAATTTGCATTATTTTTCTTTTTATCTTCTTTTTCCTTCTTTTTTTCTTTTCATCTCTAATTTCGTTATGTTATTCTTCTGCTGTTTTTGCTTTTTTTTTTGTTTGGTCTTTTTTATAATCTTCTCTTCCATCTTTCGCCATGGTTTTCTTTATCCTTCCACAATTTTTTTTCTCTCTCTCTATCTTTATGTACTTCTATCCCTTAACTTTCTATCCTCCTTACTGTAATGTTATTCATCGATTATTTTTTTTACTTCCGTCTTTCCTTATATTACTCTTTATATTCATTCTTCCATCATCTCTCTCTCTCATTATTTCGTTCTGTTTCTATTTATTATTTTGAATCATTATTACTACATGTAACCCAATGCAGGGAAATGAAACTTTTTTTGGAAGTGGGGACTGACGCCTCTTGCCCGGGTACCAACTACACTTTTCAACATTTTGTGAGCGAGCGACGCGAGCGGCCAAACATTATAACAATGTATTATCTTTAAAATGTGATCTGTTCTAAAAAAATATATAATGTACATAATCATTAAACAGAATTATATTAAAAGTGCCTATTCAAAAAGTGAAGGGGCTGCAGCCCCATCACCCCCCCCCCCCCCTCTCCCCCTGCCCGGTTCCACGGCCCATGCAATGTATATATAGCGGGGTGATGGGGCTGCAGCCCGTTCACTTTTTGAGTAGACACGTTTCATATAATTTTGTTTAATGATTATGTACAGTATATATTTTATTAGAAGAGATCATATTTTAAAGATAATACATTGTAATAATGTTTGGCCGCTCGCTTCGCTCGCTCGCAAAATGTTGAAAAGGGTAGTTGATACCCGGGCAAGAGGCGCCAGTCTGCATTTCCAAAAAGGTTCCATTTCCATGATTGTGGTACATGTAGTAATAATGATGATGATAATGAATAGAAACAGAATGGCACAATGAGAGAGAGATGGTGGAAGAATGAATATAAAGAGTAATATAAGGAAAGACGGAAGTAAAGATTAATCAATGAATAACAATACAATAGGAAGAATTGAAAGTTAAGTGATAGAAGGATAGAGACATAGGCCTAATTTTAAGATATATAGACAGACAGAGGGAGAGAGAGAGAAAGAGAGAGAGAAAGAGAGAGAGAGAGAGAGAGAGAAAGAGAAATGGTAGAAGGATAAAGAAAACCCTGGCGAAAGATGGAAGAGAAGATTATACAAAAGCCCCTTCCCCCAAAAGAAGAAGAAGAAGAAGAAGAAGAAGAAGAAGAAGAAGAAGAAGAAGAAGAAGAAGAAGAAAAGAAGAAGAAGAAGAAGAAGAACAAAACAAAATTAGAGATGAAAGAAAAAAAAGATAAAAAGAAAGAATAATGCCAAATATGCAAAATGAAAGAAAGATAAACCAAGGAAAAAAGAGAGAAAAAAACATAGAGAGAGAAAGAGAAAGATGATAGAAGAAATGATGGAAAGATGGAAGAGGTGATAGAAGGAATCAAAGAATAAAACAAGTAAAGGAAAGACGGAAAAATGAAAGGATAAAAGCAAGGAATAACATAACGAAAGATAGAGAAAAGACAGAAGGATAAAGATATACATAAGAGAAGATAGCGAAAGATATGAAAGGATAAAAACAAAATAACAAACAGCAAAGTGCAATCAAAATCAAAGTGCAATCAAAGTGGAATCAAAGGATAACACAACTAAAGAAAAGATGGAAAAAGGAAAGAATAAAAGCAAGGAATAACATAACGAAAGATAGAGAAATGATAGAAGGATAAAGATATACATAAGAGAACATAGCGAAAGAAATGAAAGGATAAAAAACAAAATAACAAAAGCAAAGTGCAATAAAAAAAATAATTGAAAATTCACTTAATTAATTAATCAACTTATTCACTAGATAATTAATTAAGCACATGTAATTAAGTCATGCCATACTCCATCAGGTGACCTTTTTTCTCCTCTTTTTTACCCCCCCCCCCCAATACTTATCATACAACTACTGCAAAAATTTTCGAAAATTTCTGCCAGTGCACCGAAATGAGACCTGACTGTTTAGTCAAAGTCACCTAGAGTAGTATTGTAGGGGGGAAACAAGAAATTAGCCCAGTTGGTCGTTAGACGAAACGATGGTTAGACCAAATGACAATTAGACCAGACGGCTATTAGACCAAAAGACAATTAGACCAAATGGTTATTAGACTAAATGTGTGTTGACTAAATGATGATATCCCAACTGAGGTTAGACTAACTGACAAATGGACCAAATGGGTATTAGACCCATTGGGTTTAGACCATTTGATGATTATACGAAATGGCAATTAGACCAATTGATAATGGACCAAATGGTTATCAGACCAAATGGTTTTACACCAAATGGCTATTAGACGAATTGACTATAAACCAAATGGTAATTAGATGAATTGGCAATTAAACCAAATGGTAATTGGACGAAATGATGATTAGACTAATTGGTTATTAGACCAACTGGCTGTAGACCAAGTGACAATAAACCTATATAACTATGACAGGCTAACCTATTTGTCTGTTGTATTAGACCAAATGGATATTAGACCAAGTGAACATTAGACCAAACAGTTATTAGACGAACTGAGAATTGGACCAAACGATGATTAGACAAAATGGTAATTAGACGAAGTGATGATTAGACAATGTGGATGTTAGACCAACTGGTTAGACAAAATGGCTATCAGACAGAATGATGATTAGACCATTTGGTTATTAGACCAACTGGTGTTAGCCGAAATAGATATTGGACCACGTGAACATTAGACGAACTGATTATTAGACCAAGTGGTGTTTAGACCAAATGGGTTTGACGAAATGTTGATTAGACGAATTGGTGATGGACGAATTGTTGCTAGACCGAATGATGTTAGTCCATTTGGCTATTAGACCATTTGGCATTAGACCAAGTGGCAATTTACCATAATAACTTATTTTACATAGGTGCATTATGCAAGCAATTAGTTTTACATTTGCGGTCGACATGTTATGACTTTTGTGGTAAAAATGGAAATTTTACATTTGTAGGCGAAATGTTTTTACATTTGCGGTTAAACAGATTTTTACATATGTGGGCGATTTTTTTTTTTTTTATTTTTTATTTTTTTTTACATTTGTGGTTATTTTTACAATTGTGGTTGACATGTTAAGACATTTGTTTATTTTGACATTTGAGTAGCACATATATAGTAGCACAAACATGTACAGGTGAATAGACTTCATTAAACTTTTGTACTGACATTATTTTGGTCTTTTATTTTGTTTACCTGTCTGCACCAGTAAACACACTTTATTTTGTTGATAATTTCACAACAGAAATGTGATATGACGCAGTAATATAACTAATTATAGAAGATGAGGGAAGGGGCTGAGATGCGGTTTATTTCCTCAGAATGTAAACAGAAGTGTCGTTTGTGTTTCAGATATGAGATGACAAATGAAAGTGGTCTAGATATAGAAGAGGAAGAGAAGGGTGGAGAGATAGAATAAACAGAGGGGGGGGGGGGCAAGAGAGAGAGAGAGAGAGAGAGAGAGAGAGAGAGAGAGAGAGCGAATAAGGGATAGATGGATGATAACAGAGATGGGTCTACAACACCCTGCCATTTGGCTGCATTCGAACTATCGAGTTAGGATTAGCAAGACGGTAAGCAATCCGTAATTGTGTCGTCATAATACGTACATGTAGCGTTTTTTAAAAGCCTCGACGGCATCCATTTTTGAATGTCTACCTTTGTCGTTAAGTTTGAAAAATTGAGAACCCTCTTTTGTGTTTTTCGCCATGCAGTATACAGCACAATTGCGGCTGGTTTTATTTCGAGTACCCCTCCCCCCCCCCCCCCTCTCTCTCTTTCTCTCTTTCATTCATACATTATCTCTTCATAAATTTGACCAAAATGATCTTACCCATATTTTTTTGTTGGTGATAGATGGCGCCCGTCTAATGTCTCCAGCAGAGCCCTTCATACACAGAGTTTGGCCAACTCGGTTTCAGTTGGTCACAACATGGCGTATATTCCTTTGTTACATGCTTGCCTAACAAAGCAACAGGCCGCCATATCGTTATCCACTGGAGCAGAGTTGCCCAAACTCTATGTATGGATGGCACTGGTCTCCAGCTCCTTTGTTGAACACTGCAACCCTCTGAAATATAACAGTGTCGTATATCTGCACGAATTATCCTTTATTGTAATATATATATATATACATATATACATATATTATGACGTGGCTTCATGGAGTGTAACTACCAATGAAAACACTGTGTTATAGCAATAAAATACAGAAGGCTGTTCAAGTCTCTGATACGTGCACGTCACCCAAAATAAATACCCACCAATTTCAACAGAGCTCTATTTTTTCTTAAAACATTTTGCCTAGAGGTTACTTCCGAGCAAATCTGAGTGCTTATTTGTCCATATCAATGGTTGCAAATGGCTGACACTGTTTCTGTCCATATTCTCCAATTCGACTTTGAGTTTCCTCATCCCAATTAGACCAAACGTTGCTTCGCTCGAATATGAATCTGGTGGCCAGTACCCAATATGCAACCAAAATTATCAATCCCCTTATGATTGACAATGTTAAGTCCCCTCCCTATTCTATGCCATGGCCGGAAAATTCCGCCGAAGAAGTGGAGTTTGAAGAATGTGTGTACTTATAATGTAGAATGCTTTTTTTCTTCCTGAATCAGAAACGGCTGATTCCATTCTGGAGTTTATATGCATGGAAGATAATTCATGCTCAATTTGACAATACTTAGATTGCAAGTCAAATTTCACTCTTTAAAGGTTATCTGTGACAATCACCCCCAAACCTATGTGGGGCACAGAATGGTTAAAAAAAAATCATAACTTCTCTGTTTGTCAGATCTTTCTCAGACTTTCACTGTTTATCTTTCTCTAATTTTCTGCAATCATCCAAGCCAACTTTCTCTATATAGCTGTGAAAGCCCTTCAAGAACGGTGGAGATATCCTCTATTTAAGAAAAATAGACAATAATAATAATAATAATGATGATGATGATAATAATTATAATAATAATAATAATAATAATAATAATAATAACAATAACAACAACAATAATGATAATAATAATAACAATAATGATAATAATATTAATAATGATAATAATGATAATAATAATAATATTAATAATAGTAATAATAATAATAATGATAATAATAATAATGATAAAAATGATAACAACAACAATAATATAATAATAATAATAGTAATGATAATAATAATAATAATAATGATAATAATAATGGTAATAATAATAATAATAATAATAATAATAATAATAATAATGATAATAATAATAATAATAACAACAATAATAGAATGATGATAACAATAATAGTAATAATAATAATAATAATAATAATAATAATAATAATAATAATAATAATAATAATAATAATAATAATAATAATAATAATAATAATAATAATAATAATAATAATAAATGTAATTTATATAGCGCCAAATCCACTCTGTGGAGTGCTCAAGGCTCACCATGATGATGATCTCAATGACGATCAAGATACTAACAAGTAGCATAGCTACAGGGGCAAGGAGGGGGCACGTGCCACCAATCAAATGGCGAAAAAAAAAAGAAGAGAAAGGAAACAGGAGAGGGTTCAAAGAAGGAGAAAAGAAGATGATCATGATGATAGGACCCTTTCCCGCACCCTCCCCCTATAATCAGTGGCCTCGTAAATTCGCATTGAATTTTCGAAGTAAGACCCCCCCCCCATGATGCCAGTGCCCCCTCAATGGCTGGAATCACGCTACGCCACTGATGCTAAGTATGATAATTGCATTGTAAAGAATTATGACCGCAATCAATGATAAAAACAGAATATTGATATATAATCACGAGCATGAATGAGCCGTATATTGACAGAGATGGCGCCATACACTGCATGTTCTCAGAGCCCTTCATACACAGGGCTCTGCATGTTCTTAGACGAGGTCGAATGTATTTCTGTAGAGAACTAGTATCAAAAAGAGAAAACTCTTATCAACCTCAATACCTCTGGTGGATTTCGGGGGCGAAACCCCCATGCCCCTTTAGAAACCCAACTGGCATACCTTAGGACTGGTCACCCCCCCAAAAAAAAAATGGTCCCCTTTTAAACTTTTGGACCCAAAATGCATCTAAAAATATGATATTTTTCTCCCATGTCAGAGATTTGTTTGATGAAACAGCCCCACCCTCCCCCCCCCCAAAAAAAATGTAATGAATTCTCTTTTATTCTGCTTGTCAGATTCTTTTATACAAAACTGTGCCCCGGCCCTGGCTTCACCCATTTCTGAAAATCATAGATCCGCTCTAGTATAGAGAGTAAACCTAATAACGAGAATTGACATCAAGGCGGTTACAGTCAGAAGAGCGTCGCAAGTCCATTTCAGAAATTCACGAAGATTATGACAAAATAATAAAAAACAATTGTAATTCTGACTGCACTCTCTACTTGCGTCTGAGATGAGCTTTTTAGCATGAAAAATGCTAGGCAACACAGAGCTCTATTTTAAAAAAATAACATGTGGATTAAAAAAAAATCAACGAGTTGATAGGAAGACGCCATGCGCATCGCATAATGACCACACCCACTTCACCAATCCCCTGACCCAAGTGGTAAAAGCCATGTGCGTCGGGGGATTTCCCTGATCCCGTCACCGCAGAGAGTTTCTCCGGGTGCCCGCTGCTCCTATGGCTGCGCCGAGAGTATGATCTGCGCTGAGCTAGTCAGAGTAATGATCATATGAGTCGCGGGCATGTAGGCCATGGGCAGGCGCGGCACCACTATACGCCCCGAAGCACACCACCAGCAACTTGCATAGCTCGATACACCGCGCGCAGCGCATCGTCTCACTCACGGACATTTTCCGTAGGTAGCTGCTTTGCATGTATACACATTACTACACAGCTCGCTGGCGCTATGCATAACACTTCTCGCTAGCTCCAACTACTCCGTGCATCTAGGATCGGAGTCCACATAATTAGTGTGAGGCGAGTGTTTTGGATGTTGCCTGCCGAAATCGGTTGGGGGAAGTAACATACTTGCATTCAAAAAGTGGATATTTTTCGCTGGTTTTTCGTATTGACAGAGGATTTATAATGTCGAATTCGACAACTGAGATGAAGGGATTCGCCAGGAGGGGAGCCTTACGTCAGAAGAATGTGCACGAGATCAAAAATCACAAATTTATCCCGAGGTTTTTCAAGCAGCCGACATTTTGCAGTCATTGCAAGGATTTCATATGGTAGGTACCGGTACTTGTACACGTACATGATAGGTATAGCCTGCACAGAGATATGACCTCGGCCTCGGCCTCGCAAATGCAACTGAATGGGGTCTCACTTACTTCATCCATTCGTCAAAGAGGCCATGTATATAGGCTTTCGTATTAAAATGAAATTTAATAGAATGTACCAATATGAAGCCACATCTTTTGGACAATATGTGGAGAAGATAGAATTGCTTCCTGTGTTTGATATTAATATGACTGTCTATGGAGTATGGAAGACATGCATATATATTGATATTTCACATTTCATTAATCCCAGTCTACAAGTACAATAACTCCAGGGAGCTCCACCCCCACCGCCGTTAGGGGGGTGGAGCTCCAGGTACAACTAACCAAAATCTTCCTCGCCCATTAGTTTGGTTGGTCGCATCGCTTAATTTCGGAAGGTAAGATGAAAATTTGTACATGTACTTATATTTCAAGAGAATTACTGTAACTATCTAGCATAGCAGGCACTTTGATTTCATGATTTGACGATTATTTCGATGAAAAAAAAAAGGAATTTCCTCGCGGAGCTAATCTTCCCCCGTACTGTACCGTCGATTCGAACGACTTGATTGCACGGAGCGTAGTGTATATGTATACTGTCGATTCAAATGACTGGATCGCATGGTGCGATCGAGTCATTTGAATTGATGGTACAGTACGGGGGAAGATCGGCTCGGCAATGAAATTCCATTTTTTTCATCGAAATAATTGTCAAATCGCGAAATCAAAGTGCCTGCTGGATAGTTACAGTAATTCTTTTGAAATGTAAGTACAAATTTTCATTGTACCTGCCGAAATTAAGCGATGCAACCGACCAAACTAATGGGTGAGGAAGATTTTGGTTAGTTGTACCTGGAGCTCCACCGCCATTAGGCGGTGGTGGTGGAGCTCCCTGGAGTTACAAGTACAGTAACCTTGCATATGTGTGAGTGCATTAATTCATATCTTGTATGGATGAGTCATGTGCATAATTTATAGTCTACTCAGTCTTCAACACAATATCTGTCTCTTCCTTTCATAATATGCTTGTCAACAATTTTGAGACACTGGCATTATTCTCATGAAATAGTCGATCACTCATTGACTCTGCACAGTAGTGGTTCATTGCGTGCAGTGCTATGCCTACATGTACATGTATGATGTCTTCTTTCTATCCCCATACACTTTTCATGTGCACGTGTGTGCGTTATGAGCTTAGACCATTTCACGAGATGGCTGAGCATACTGGTGACACAGGTAATAAGAGGCAGCAAGATTTGCAAAATACTTAATGAAGTTAGAGATTTAAAACATGAATGTCTGGAAAAAAAAATGACTATCTGCACTCGTGGGACCAAACCTATGTGGGAATGTGTCACGAATTCACTGCTGCATTAGTGTAAAAACAGACAACAAAATCGCTCTAAGCAAGAGTTTATCTCCTTAAATTTCCTAAATTACCTGATTCAGGGACTCTTCAACCAGGGAAATACACTTCCCTGCTTCAACTCTAACTACATGTAATTTGATATTTCAGAGTTAAGAGTGAAATTTTTAATAATTTTTAATAATTATTTTCCTCTCATGTATGATTGACATACATGTAGACTGGACCAATCCCTGCTAATACACACACAATCTCCTGAAGCCTATTCAACCGTTAACCCTTTAATGACAGGAATTATTTAAGGGGTAAATTGATCACATTTTGTTCTTCAAATTGGCAACACTAATATTTTTCTTCTTTTTTTTCTTAGTGCTACATGGTTCTAACAAAATGTAATGTCTTTGAAAACAATGTACATCATTAGAAACTTAGTCGAAAGTTGAAAAAATTGCCAATTTTGATTTTAAAAACAGTGATTTTGAACCTCTCAATGTGTTGCCAATTTAAGGATTTTGAAGCTTATTCTCCTTTTTACAATTCCTGGCATCAAACGCAATATGGTCATGCAACAAAAATGGAAACAGTGTGTGTAGAAATTTTTGCTCTTTCTCTACTCATGCATCTGGTATATTTTTTAGAGCTCTGAATCAAAAGTTATTAAGCCAAACCACAAAATGTGGTCTATTGTCTTGAAAGGGTTAAAGCTATTGTGGAGTACAAGCCTATTTGAAGATAAGCTTGTATACGTATGTAAGTGGAATGTAAGTGGAATGTAAGTGGACTGTCTAAAAAAAACATGAATGTCTGGAAAGAAGTCTGATTTTCATGGATCATACATGTGAATAAGATAAATCAAAATCTAAATCGCAGATTCAAATTGTGATTTGAAAAGATAGTAATTCAATTAGAATGATCAGCAGCCCTGGTCTGCAGGGAATAATGCACCCACTAGTAGTGTGATGAATGTTGATGTTTTACTTGTTTTCATAAGTTTCTCTTTACACTAAGTTGTGACAGTAAAATAAATTGAAATTACAAAAAAGGGAGCAGAATATATTACATAAGAATTGTCTGACCAAGCCTATCATCCCATGTGATGAAAACCTTTTCCATGGCAATATCAGTTCCAGTTACAGTTTAAGGTTTATTTGCTGGTATCATTATTTCCAGCTCAACAGTATATCCCTATTAGGATGGGGGACTTCTAGAGGAAACACTGAACTTTGTCTTTAGGACAATCGTCTTCTTATGCATCAGAATATTATAATTTTTGTAGAGAGATTTGCAGTACAGCAAACAACACATCTTCAAGCATTGTTCATGTGAGTTAGATTACAGTTGTGAAAAAAAAAAAATCCAAAAGAGAACTCTTGCTAACTGATATGTATACATGTAGGCCTATCCCCACACATGCATAAGGGCCACCGCACAGCTTGCGATCGGTCTGTGATCCGATTTGTGAAATAAATCGCTATGGTATTAAATATTGGCATTTTAACAAATGAAATCTATCCTATTCAGGTTCTGAAAACTAATATGAATACTAAACATAGGGTTTTGGTGAGCTGTCAGCTTTCTACAGGGAATAAGGGCAGAATTAATTTCAAGTCGTAGGCAGTCGTACGATTTTTGTGACGTCACGACTCGGAGCCGATTTGGCCATTCGATCGACTAGAAAACTCGGCAAAGGCCGTATTATTGATTTTGCTATCTGTATGACTATTCAGACGCTCAATCAAAAATATTTTTCGTTTATACTTTTTAAATGATTCGTCAAATGATATTACATTTTCTTCTGAAATCGGATCGCAGACCGATCGTAAGGTGAGCGGTGGCCTTAAGAAACAGAGAACTTATTATGGCAATACACATGTGCATTGCATTTTCATAGAAGGTTAAGGATATCATTTCATTTTAAGAATTGAACTATATACATGAACAAAATACATATTGAGCTGCCTGTGTTATTAATACAATGTTGTACCAGGGAAGTGTTCCCTGGTTGTACACTGCTGTAAATGAATCATTCCTAATTCCTTGCCATATTTGTTTAGGTTAGCTATACAAATGCAAACTATCTGTTTACAATACATGTATACATGTATGTGTACTAAAAGATTTATGGACAATGGAAAAAGAAGTTAAGATTTCGTAAGTGATATTTTTATCATCCCCTTAGACTGAGTATATGGGGGAGTATTTCACTGTTGGACTTTGAGTAAAGAATGAGTACATTTTTAGAACTGTGCAAACATTCCATCATTCAGAAAGGAAACAATATTGTCCAGGTCTCATGCTGGCTTTTTTCCACATTATGTCAATAGAAGTTCACGTTTTATTTACATTTGTAGGTCGATAAAAGTTTGCATACTACTAGTCCAGTCTATATTAGTGTGATAAATTAGACTTGCATCAAAGGAATGTACAATGCACAGTACATGTATGATACAAAACAGAAAATGTGTGAGTCCAAAAAGGGAGATTTCAGAAACTACATGTAGATGAATAGTATATTTAGGTCAGTGATTGAGAGTAGAATAATACAAACCGATGGAAAGAGATTATACGGCATATGCACCAGAGAGCAAAGGCGATATACTTTTGGGGCGTGCATTACATGCAATATCTCCTAACACTTTTTTTTTTCCAGTACGTGAAAATGACAGGAAAAAATATGTAAAAGAATGAATTTGTGACAAAAATATTCACTCAGGAATATGTAATTTTATGAGAAATAAAATTAATTTTGAGGCGAAAAAAATAGTGAACTCTGACTGATCGCCAAATAATTTTTAATCCTAGACAAATTCTTAACTTCAACCCTGGACCCCCGTTCTTATTACTAAGATACCGTGCGCTACATTTGTAGATTGCGCCATCTCTAAGGTGAGAACACGGCAACGTCGTTTCGGCGCGATCCATGGAAGTCCATGGTGATCCCAAACTGGACCACCTCTAGGGGGTGGTCCACGAGATAGTGTGATCTATTCGCAGTTTACTGTGCAGAGAGTGCCAAGATAGATCGTGCTACCCTCTCCAGGTGTGAACCCGTGGCGTGCCAGTGGACCTCCCTGGCGCACGCCATGGGTCGCCCCACAGTATCGCGATCCACTTTCCAATTTCGTAATGAGGACGGGGTCCTGAACTCTACACTATAGTATACCTAAAATTGAACAGCCCTTACTCTTAAACCTAACCTAAAACCAAATTGAAACCCAAGCCCTAACTTTATAATTTTGATAAAGCAAGGTACAGGGCAAGTGTTGCTAGAGCAAAATTTATGTAAAGGAGGAGAGAAAAAATGTTTTGAAAAGTAGAAGGAATCAAGAACATTTACCGTACATACCCATGTTGTTAAATGGACAGAATGAGTAGTCTGCTGAATGCCAGGAAGGCCTTAACTCTGTGAATAGATATTAATTCCTGGCCGTTTTGCTATCAGCAGACAATATCAAGAAGTTCAATAGACCCTACCTTTATAGGGGAAGTCCACCCTGGAGTTTAGTTTAGTTTATTTTTAATTTAGCAGAAAAATGAGAGAAACAGAATACTGAAAGTTTGAGCAAACTTCAATAACAAATACATGTAAGAAAGCTGTGAAGTTTTGAAGTTACAGTTATTCAAACACAAATTGGCAACTCCATGACGTATCTTGCGAGCTCCTCTCCCATTTGCTCAGTACAGAAAATTTTGTAATTTTTCTTTTTCTTAGTTGTTGATGATGGAATAGATTTGTTTCATACAGGTTTTCTGTAAAACATTTGTGCAACAATTAGATTAACATTGCATACATGTATGATCGAATATTTTCTATAGAGAAAATGGAAATTCATGATCTTTTAAGTACAGGGCAAATTGGAGAGGAGCTCGCAAGATATTGCACATGTATGTCACAGAGTTGCCAATTCGGGTTTGATTGATAGCAACTTCAACATTTATAACTTTCGTATTTCTCATCGAATTTTGCTCAGACTTCCATTAATCTTTTTCTTTTATTTTTCTGCTTCTTTAGAAACCAACTTGATATCAGGGTGGACTTTCCCTTTAACCCTTGTTATGCAACCTTGCCAGAGATATCTTGGCCTTGGGTTTATGCAAAATGTGTGTTATGTACAATAATCAAAACTATGAACAGTTAGTTGCATGTAAAACAAAGCAACTCTGAAAAAGGACAAGGGACTTATGGGGTGAACATCCCTCTTGCATACATTGTAAAACCCAATCTTGAGCAATTATCTTATATTATAGAACAGGTATAGATCGACATGACCCTCTTGATTGAAATTATCTTGCAAATGACCCCCTGAAATATAATACAGTGTAGAAGTGTAAATCTGTTTAATAGTTACATGTAATTAAAATGTACATGTATATATAACCTTTGTTTCCTTTCTATGTTGTTGCTTGCATTGTAAACTACCTGAATGTAACTAATTAATACTGTTTTTACGCATTGATCTGGCTCACGGGTTTGACACGACTTTCGTATCGAACCCGTCTCAAGCTCCCACAGGAGGAAAACTGCGATAGCATTTATACATGTATGTATTGAATTGGCGAGTTTGATCCAGCTTGCAGATCACAGACGGGAGTAGAATAATGTCGCAAACATGGTTGATTGGCTAGCCTTCACAAACTGTTTTATTTTTCCTTTGTTTTCCTTTCTTATAATTTCTTTGTCTTTCCTTCTTTCATTTTCTCTCTTCTATGTTAGCTTACATGTACTGTATGATTTTTTTTTTTTTTAACCTTCTCTCTTCTGTTTTTGTTTATGTATTTCTTTATTTCACCTTATAATTCCTAATTAATTTCTTTGCTTTTTTCCTTCTTTTGTCTCCTCTCTTCTATATTTGCTTATGTATTTCTTTGTTTCCTCTTATAATTCCTAATGACATTCCTTGTTTTTCCTTCTTTCATCTTCTCTCTTCTATATTTGTTAATGTATTTCTTTGTTTCCTCTTATAATTCCTAATTAATTTTTGTTTTTCTTTCTTTCATCTTCTTTCTTCTGTTTTTGTTCATGTATTTCTTTGTTTCCTCTTATTATTCCTAATTTTTTTTCCTTCTTTCATCTTCTCTCTTCTGTATTTCTTTATGTATTTCTTTGTTTCCTCTTATTATTCCTAATGAATTTCTTTGTTTTTCCTTCTTTCATCTTCTCTCTTCTATATTTGTTAATATATTTCTTTGTTTCCTCTGATAATTCCTAATGAATTTCTTTGTTTTTTCCTTCTTTTATCTTCTCTCTTCTATATTTGTTTATGTATTTCTTTGTTTCCTCTGATAATTCCTAATGAATTTCTTTGTTTTTCCTTCTTTCATCTTCTCTGATCTATATTTGTTTATGTATTTCTTTGTTTCCTCTTATAATTCCAATGCATTTCTTTGTTTTTCCTTCTTTCATCTTCTCTCTTCTATATTTGTTTATGTATTTCTTTGTTTCCTCTGATAATTCCTAATGAATTTCTTTGTTTTTCCTTCTTTCATCTTCTCTGATCTATATTTGTTTATGTATTTCTTTGTTTCCTCTTATAATTCCAATGCATTTCTTTGTTTTTCCTTCTTTCATCTTCTCTCTTCTATATTTGTTTATGTATTTCTTTGTTTCCTCTTATTATTCCTAATGAATTTTTGTTTTTCCTTCTTTCATCTTCTCTCTTCTATATTTGTTAATATATTTCTTTGTTTAATCTTAATTCTTAATGAATTTCATTTTTTTTTCATTCTCTCTTCTTCATTTCTTATGTTTTTCTTCTTTTTTTGTTTTGTTTTCCCTTTCATAAATTGCCGTGTTCGACACGGCTTTCTGTTTATAAATAACATCAAAAAAAGTGCCGGGTCTGATACGACTCTCAGATCAAAACCTACTATTCTGGCGGAGATAAAAAAGGCGTGTTCAACCTGAGTCTCAGATCACACTGATCGCATTTATACATCATAGAATTGCTATGTTCCACTCGAGTATCATGTCGAACCCGGGAGTCGGATCAATGTGTAAACGCGGTATATATATCATGAGCTACATGTATACCAAATGGTGTTAACTCTATGTTAATTTGTAAATGTATTATAAATAAACACTGTTGTAGCACTGTACAGACAAAATGTACAGCACTACAAGCAAAGGTACATCCCGTACACATTTATGTACATCCCTATGGGGGAACCAGCTTAATTACTTGCATCATTCCAGTCACACGTTCTATTTTCAGCGCTCTACGTCTTCTTCCAGTATGGTTTTACAGGTGTGTTACTTGGTAACTTCATTCCATCATGCTGTTCACAAGATGCAAATTAGGCAACATTTGTCCATGCCCCAGTTACATTATGTTAGCTGTAAACATACAATACTTTGTAAAAATCTCATCTTATTATTTTATTTTGACCAATAAAATATGAATTGAATTGAAATATTAAACTTCGTATCAGACAAGATGACTGCCAGCACAAAAGTGACAGTTTACTTCACAATATTTTTGAGGGCTTTGTTGTTGAATGATAGCACATAGAATTTATACAGCAAATGACTTCATGTGTGCAAGTGCTGTGCACTGAAAAGAATAATGATATGTACTCCTCTATTCAGAATTGTTGTTTTTTAGCCATGGTAAATAACAAAATATGTTTTCTTTTTATACAAGAGTGGTTTGTACAGGATTTAAATCAGTAGAGACTGGAGAATGTAAAAATGTAACATTTTAATCCACTTTGATTCTTGAGTCATTGAAGGACCTCTTGAGCTAAATACAGTTTATCTTCTCTTTATATATTGACTTGTAGGATTACCTTTGATACTCCATGGCTCTGTAAACAATTAGATAGCAACTAGCAACCCTCTTAGGAACGACTATTAGGCTTTTTACACTTCATTTTTTTTAACCCTGTACTATCCTTAACCCCAGACTTTTTTAACTTTTCTTTGCTGTTCTCATTTGCAGTTTTAGTCCCGTACTACATGTACATGTATCTCCCTAGCCAGAGTGGGACTAACCCTGTACTATCGTGGAGTTAGCCCTCTTTGGTAGCTTGCAATGTGAACAGAAAGTGGGCTAAGCTTAGTCCCATACTAAATCCTCGTTTAGCCCCACCTATAATACGGGACTAAGCAAAATTAAAGTCCTATTCATGTACATGTACATCATTTCTGTATTATCAAAATATTATTCTATGGCATGTCAAAGTACTGTATTTTGTTATTGTTAGGATTCTGCCTTTTTATACATACAATGTACATGTATATCAGCAATATTAAGATTCATATGTTTAAACTCCTTTGATTGCCTACATGTATGCATATAGGTGGTTCTGACTGTCCATATTTTACAGTTATATCTAATATTTTGGACTGAAAAAGCTTACAAAATTTTTGCATTTACACCCAAATAAAAAGATACAGATGTTGTAATGTTTAGAGTGTCCCTACATGTACATGTACATACATGTAGATAGGCTTTTACGGAATATACATGTAACTCTTGACTCCCTAACTTAAGTCACAGTTATTCTTTGGAGAATGATTTTTAAATGATAAGTGATCCATAAATGATGTAGAAAATCAGAGTATTCAAAGGATGTGGGTTTTACCATGCATGACAGCATTGTTTGGTATAATTCACTTGATGACTTGTAGCCTTTGTATAGTTTGTACTGAAACCTTGAAGCTGTTGAACCCAGCAGCAAAATACATGTAGGTAGATAGAAGTGCAGTATTGTGACCCATATAGAAAGCTCAAAGAAGCTCTGGTATGCTAGTAAATTCTTGCAAACTCTGGTATATGACCATATATAAGGTATTGCAATATTTTGAAATGAAATGCTTCTGTTATTTTTTTCCCCTTTTCTATAATGCTCACATCTTAGAGTAATGAGAAAAAATAAAAGTACTCCAAAGGTGCGTCTGCATCAGCCCGAGTTTGCTCAAGCTCGAGATTCTAGCCCGATCAGCGCTTCTCGACAAAAAAGTCCGAGTTTGAAAAACCCCGTCTCCATCAGCCCGAGTCGAGCGATTCCCGCTCGTTCTTGGAATAAACTCGAGCTTCAGAGCATGCGCACTTCGAAGATGGAAAATTAAAAAAATATATATAGGATAAATGAAGAGGAAAGAGCAAAGAAATACATAAGGAAAAGATAAAAAGAGAGAAGGAAAAACAAAGAAATACATAAGAATAGAAATAAGAATAGATAATTGGGAAAACAAAGAAATATATAAGGAGCAAAAGGAGAGAAGGAAAAACAAAGTAATACATAAGAAACAATGAAATACATAAGGAAAAAACAATAGAAAAACAAAGAAATATATAAGGAAATACGAAAAAACTGGATAGAAAGAGGAACAAAGAAGTACATAAGAATAGAAAGAAGAATAAATAATGGGGAAAACAAAGAAATACATGAGGAGAAAAAAATAGAAGGAAAAACAAAGTAATACATAAGAAACAAAGAAATACATAAGGAAACAGATAAAATAGAAAGAAAAACAAAGAAATACATAAGGAAACAGATAAAATAGAAAGAAAAACAAAGAAATACATAAGGAAACATATAAAATAGAAAGAAAAACAAAGAAATACATAAGGAAACAGATAAAATAGAAAGAAAAACAAAGAAATACATAAGGAAACAGATAAAATAGAAAGAAAAACAAAGAAATACTTTAAAAAATATAAAGAGAAGAGGACAGAAAGAACAAAGAAATACATAAACAAACAAAGAAAAGAGGATAGCAAGATCGAAGAACAGAAAATGGGGAAAACAAAGAAATACATAAGGAAAAGATAAAAATAGAGAAGGAAAACAAAGAAATATAAAGGGAAGAAGGTAAAAAAGAAGAACAAAGAAATACATATAAATAGACAGAAGAGTAGACAACAGGAAAACAAAGAAATACAAATGGAAAGGATAAAAAGATAGAAGAAAACAAGGAAATACATAAAGAATCATAAAGAAAAGAGGATAACAAGAAGAACAAAGAAATACATAAGAAATTAAAGAACAATAAAAAATTGGGAAAACAAAGAAATACATAAGGAAAAAGATAAAATAGAAAGAAAAATAAAGAAATACATATGCAGAGAAGAGGACAGAAAGAAGAACAAAGAAATACATGAGAATAGAAAGAAGGAATAGATAATGGGGAAAACAAAGAAATATATAAGGAGAAAAAAGAGAGAAGGAGAAACAAAGAAATACATGAGGAAAATATAGAATAGAAAGAAAAATAAAGAAATACATAAGGAAATATAAAGAGAAGAGGACAGAAAGAACAAAGAAATACATAAACAAAGAAAAGAGGATAGCTAGATCGAAGAACAGAAAAAGGGAAAAACAAAGAAATACATAAGGAAAAGACAAATAGAGAGAAGAAAAACAAGAAATATATAAAGAAAATAGGATAGCAAGAAGAACAAAGAAATACATAAGAATAGAAAGAAGAATAAAGAATGGGGAAAACAAAGAAATACATAAGGAGAAAAAAGAAAGAAGGAAAAACAAAGAAATACATAAGGAAAAGGTGGAAAGAGAGAAGAAAATCAAGAAATACATAAGGAAAATAACATTTCTAGGATTGGTGTCATGAATAAATTAACCCGAGTCAAAACCCGAGTGCGTCTTCACCTGCGAATTAGCGGGCTAATTCGCCAAATAGTGCGCTATTTCACCAAAAAACCCGAGTTGACTTAGGCTTCTAGCTCGAGCTAGAAACCCACGAAATAGCCAGCTAATTGCGTCTTCATTACAAACTAGCTCGAGCTAGTTCTGATCGGGTTAGTTTCCCGGATCAGAATTAGCGGGCTATTTTGGAAACTCGGGCTGATGAAGACGGGCCTCAAGTGATTTCAAAGGGTGAAACATGAAATGTATTCTCCAAGACCCCCAAATGCTTAGGATTAGGCTAGGATTTTTTATGATTTGAAGGACTGAAGGTTTAATGAGATTAAGAAGTTACTAGCCTGATCAATGTTAGTCTTTTGAAAAGATGCTGCTTGTTACATGTACATGTAGGCTAGAGAAATTACCTTGTATGATGTGCACTTTCACTTATACATGTATATATTACAACCACCTTTAATTTGGAGGTTACTTTCCAAAGTTCTTATCCTTCAGTGTCAATTTTGCTGCAAAAATATATATTATACTTTAATTGAAAACATGACCAAGCAAATGTATTCTATTTAGACTGTAGTCCTACAGTGTAATGCATCCAAGCCCCCCCCCCCCCCCCATCTACAATTAAATGTACTAGTCCACTTATATTATTCCAAAGGGAAGCATACCTTCAGAACACTATACTACCTCATGTGTTGTGCTTCCGGCCACCATCAAAATTTTGGATTCCCCCATTGAGCAGGGGCCAGGTTTTTGTTTTTGTTTCCAGCTTTTTCTGTGAAATAATTTTTTTTTTTTTTTTTGTATACTGTTTTTTCCCCTTTTTAACAGAGCTTTTAAAACTATTGTTCCCTGCTCCTGTGTATTATATTTCTTCACTGAGCAGGGCTCCACACTTAACTATTTTTTGTGGGACCAAGAGAAATGTTTTGTTCCACCATAAAATTGTTCGGTTTGGTGCACAGAGCCGCTGTTAGTCTTGAACTATGCCTCTGTGTCTGAGTACCTACATGTAAATTCGTATTTAAGAGCACTTTATTATAAAACCTGTGACTGACTGAAGTCTGGTGTGGTACATGTACATGTATTACCAAATCTCTAAGTTCCCATCAGAGATCTTTCTTGTCCTTTGTGATGGAGTCACTCAGTCATTCAGTTTTCCATTTAGTTTCATTTTAACACACACCAATGAGTTTAAAATCTTCCAGAAATTTGCCCAAAATTTACGTCCAAACCCCCCCCCCCCCCCAAAAAAAAAAAAAAAAAACCCAAAACAAAACAAAACAAAACAAAAAAATTGCAAAGGGCTCAGTGCATATACAGACTTTAAGATTTCAGTCCAGACCCCCTCCAGAAAAAGTTAGCATGGAGCCCTGTCTAAGCAGACCATTATATAAAATGATTTAAAAGGAATTTGAATAAATTGATAACAAGAAGTAGCATGTGCCTACATGTCTGCATGTATTCCGCACCAAAAGT
This sequence comes from Heliocidaris tuberculata, assembly GCA_025618425.1. Taxonomy (NCBI): domain Eukaryota; kingdom Metazoa; phylum Echinodermata; class Echinoidea; order Camarodonta; family Echinometridae; genus Heliocidaris; species Heliocidaris tuberculata. Next base: position 9,554,252 of record CM046836.1, on the reverse strand, counting down.
TGTTGATGCGATGACTATTCTTTGGCTAGCCACTAAAGCCTAATGAGCATGATACATGTAATTGGTTATGTTGATTTTTCTTTTCTCTATTTAGATTTTCGACCAATGACATGGCAAGTTTCCATGTACAAGATTCTTCTGCTAATTGAATAATGTAAATTATTTCAATTTTATTCTTTATAAAAAGTCTTTGGTGTTAGTTTGCTTACCCCATTGATAATCATTCTTCCAGCCCCAAGCCATTTATAGGCATTGCATGGCTAATCATGCCAGCCTTTGGGATCACATTGTACATTATTGTTTAATTCAAAGTATTTTGAAACAGAACTTTTTTCTCTTTACTTTTCATCTGAAATGGTATTATGATTTTTAAAAATTCTTTATTTTTATTTTTGTTTTATTAATTTATAATATGTGTAATATGTAATAAAGTACATGGTAGTGAACTCATTAACCTATTAACCCATTGCCTACATGGGAACTGGATGATGTATGTATTAAGCCTATGGTGAAAGAGAAAATACAGTAGTCAACAGGTTGAAGACTGAGCCTGAGATATCTCAGGGTGGTACCTATCGGAAATGCACAAGAATTGATAATGGAAACGTGTCCAACAAGTTACAGGTAATACATGTGAGTTGATCTACATGTAGTTTATGAACAGGCATGGTGTACAAGGTAGGTTGTTAGTTGCCACCAGTGTAATGAATCAGAAAGTCCATTATACCCAGTGAACCAGATGAGTAACTAGAGTGAATAGGGATAGGTACGATACTGCCACACTTCAAGTACATGAAAAAATATCACAATTCATATAAATACCAGTCACCTTGAACACATCACAATAATAATGTCTCATTTCAGGTATAAATGGACACTGTTTTGCAATAAAGTTTAAAGCTCATGTATAGTTTTGTAGCAAAAGAAAATTGCCATGAAACATGTTACATATAGTGTAACATTGTTTTTCCTGTGTCAAAAGATACATGTATGAGATCATTTGCCTTTCCATCCATGATTTCCGGTAAATTGTAGTTTACTGAAAGGAACGCTAGATCACTGCTATACACTGCCCTGCGCTAGCACCCTTCCAGTCCGACGGCTCCCCAAACAACAATCTCAGAGTCTAGTTTGGAGTTGGGTTTTACACATGTGTAGATTATTTTTACCTCTCATTTGTTCAATATTCCATTTAAGGAGGAAAAAACTTCACATCATCTTGGTTATTGCTAGTATTTTGCTATTTGCTATTTATATCTAAAAATCAAAGAAATCTGATGAAAAGTTTTTGAGGGCCTACCAAAACTATACATGGCCTTTAAATGTACCCATTCTTTCTCTGCTCATGCAGATGTTGTTCGTACAGACGTTGTTCATACATGTACGCGTAGATCGTAAACAGAATTTGCCCTAGTTGGTCGTTGCTATGTCTCGCAAGCCTTGGACAAGTTGACTGAGGTTAAAGGTCTATATTGAGTTCTTGTAATGACAGATTATGGAACTGCACAGAATCAAACCAAACTTACTATGTTCAAGACTATCAGTGAATGGAAAAGGTACATTGTACATGTAAGTGTATAGCCAGACAAGCATTGTTAACAGATTACAGTTCAATGCGCATGATGTATAATTCCAATCTCATTTTCCCCGCTCCCTGATAGTCAATTTCTTCACTTAAAGGGAAAGTTCACCCTGAAGATTACTTGAGTTTAAAAAATGCAGAAAAAATAAAGAAAAATATTGGCGAAGGTTTGATGAAAATCGGTCAAATAATAAAAGAGTTATGAGTATTTAAAGTTTTGGATTCGTGACGTCACATGCGAGCAGCTGCCCATTGGTCATGTAATAAATATTCCATATATTCGCATTTTTTTTACGTTTCACGATAAATTAATATTGTTTCTTTTCAGAATCTAGTATTGAATAACATTTCTGACAATATATCAAATGCACAGACGAAAATATTCTAAATTTTCTGAGAAAACTGTATTTTATGGAATATTTATCACATTACATAATGGAGGAGCTGCTCGCATGTGACGTCACAAAATCAAAATTTCAAAAGTCCATAACTCCGTTATTCTTTAACGGATTTTGTCCAAACTTTCGCCAATATTTTTCTTTATTTTTTCTGCATTTTTTAAACTCAAGTAATCTTCGGGGTGAACTTTCCCTTTAAGCTATTTTTGAAAATCTGCCCATAGAGAAATGAGATTTCTCATACCTGTGCAAATTGTGTGTCCCAATTTCCAGCTTTTTTATTTACTTTGATATATGAGGCAGACCCTACACTTTGTTATAAATTGTTACATAGGTAGCTGCATTTGTTTCACTGGTATAGAGTATGGTTGTGTAGATGTACATGTACAAGGCAAGTGGCTTGTTGAATTTGTTACTAGCCCAACTTATAGAACATCTGTGCAGTTCTCTTGCATAGACTTATTTGAAAGGTACTTACATGTATTCTCATTATGAATTTTTGCTATTTTGGGTTATTTCAAAGTAAAGTAATGTGATGTGTACTGACTGTGTGGTGCCTCATGAAAAATACCTTCATATAACTCTAGAAAACTGTCATAGTATAAATGATAGTAGGGCAAAATGGCAGATGCTTTTCCATAAGAGTAAATGTCATGAATATAGTCACTATAGATCTTCACCAAGGTGCTATATAAGCTCTTGTTTGCCCTGAATCTACACGTTACCTTTAAAGCTAATTTTGAGGCAGACACTGACGACCTGTTACGCAGCTCATCAGACACTACCACTGATGTATCCAGGCAACTCCTCTTTGTATCCCCATCGCCTCTGTCGTGGAATGAACAATTTAATCATTACCTGGGACGGATCGAGCTCTGCGTGTGAATACCGCGACGCCTGCCTGGCTCTCATCACATGTGGGCATGTGTTTTCATCTGTGTGGGTGGATGTGTGTTGCAAAAGGTCTTCCGGGGGACGGTTGCATCACATATCGGATTGTATTATTGGATTTTGCGTGCACATGTACTGTAGTTTAAGACACATGGTGGAAGGCTATGTATGTATAGCTGGAAAGTGCTTTTGTTATTTTGGAAAGTGGAACATATATGCATGCCAGTTTTAGTATCACATACTATGTTCAGGCAGGACATTTGGATTGAGTTACATGTATGGGTATGAATGTTGGGTTGATATAAGTTCTAATACAATAATATTTGTAACTTACCTTGCATTCCCATACATGCTTTTTGCATGGAAAATGAGACAGTCATTTAGGTCAGGTACAATTGTATTGGAACATCTGAAATCTAAGGAAAACCTTACAATGTACATGTATTTTAATTCTTTCCAGTTCTGATGAGGTCATGTTTAACTTTTCAGCCCCCAAAAGTAAAACTTTATAAGGAGTAGGGGTGAGGTAATATTAAATTGTTCCTTTTGTTGTTATACAATAATGGTATTGCTGGAAATGAAATTTAGTTTCATGCAAAAAATACTTACAGCAGACTTTGGTTCCAGTAGGCAATGGGTTAAGATTATGAGTTTATGCCCTTTTTGCTCCCTTTTGATGTTATTTTTTTTCAACACACTTACCCAGTATACTATCAGTACTTCATTCCAATTATAGAATACAACTGTATGCCTTGTCAGTGATATATCAACATTCTTCACAAGTTTAGTCTCCAACATTTCACAATAAGAACTATGTGTATTATAACGACTGAGTAATAATTTGTTGTTGTTTGTTTAGCAACATGTATTTAGACCTACACATACTTCTGAAAGTATTCTTCAAACAATTTTAGCAGTGCTATGTGCTCGTAATCTGAAGCCAAGTGTTCAATCTCTAGTCAGGTTCACACGAAGGGAGCTAAACTTCAAGTTTCGCTTGTAATTCCAAAACTTTAAGTTAACTTGTAGTTATCTTGTAGTTTCAGACCATATGAACGGACTCATAGTTTCGAAACTTTAACCACAAGCGTTAACGCCGAAACCACGAGCAGCGGGAGCGGGGGATCCTCTGTCATAGTTTCGAACAGTGTGGACAGAATAAACTAAGTTTTGCAAGCTCGTAGTTACCGATGACCTAGCTGTTCATATTAAACTTCTGGGTCATACCCTTGGCGCGAATTATGAACACAGGATCTGTATGTGTACTGTACACACAATTGGTAGTATCTACTTCTGGTGTTAACAACGATGATTGCTTGGCTTGTAGTTTCAGAACAACGAGCATCGTTGTTTCGGGCCCGTGTGAACCCTTTCATGGTTAGTGAGTCGTTGTTTCGTTATTAAACTTTGTTTCGAAACCACAAGTCCGTATGAACTTTGCTAATGTGGTTTATACCTACTAGATGACAGTTACAGTACTACATCTAGGCAAGTTCTGTGATAACTCCTTGATCTATATAGGGTATAACTGAACACTTGACATGATCAATCCACTAGATCAACAAGTCATCTCTTTCTTTGTTTATTGTTAATAGGCATACCTGTTGGGTTTTAGTGTGTACAGGGATGTTTGTAGTACATGTACATGTACATGTATGTCCATGGTACAGGCATGAATGAATCTTTGCTTGTTGATCACTGTAGCTTGCAGGGAAGGTTTAAAACTACACATGTGTAATGCACGATTAGTGCTCTTTCACCTACATCTAAGCCTAGATACATGTGTACAGTTGTATATAGAAGTGCATTCAAGGGAATATGGTGTATACCTGTACATGCAGTGTTTAAAGACCAGTGGAAAAGGTAAACAGGAATATAGTGAATGATTCAGCTCTAGTAACAATCGCCAAAAAGATCCCTGGTAAAACTAAGCAAGCAAGCAAACAAATAAACAAACAACAACCCCCCCATAAAAACGTCAACCACATAATAATGCTATATATGGAAGTATCACTTTTGATACAGTAAATAAAAAGTGCTCCAATGAACAATAACAGGACAAGGCCAAGGTATGTTCTTTATGTTACCAATTATTGTATTATTGAATCAAATGAATTGACATAATAATAATAATAATAATACTAATAATACTACTACTACTAATAATGATGATGATAATAATAGTGGGTTCTTGTATAGCGTACATGTCTGTCAAACTTGACACTCCTGGCCCTCCACAATTATTACCCCGGCTTTAGCATGACTGCTCTAATGGCGCTCTAGCATTTCAAGGAATTAATTCCTGCCGGGTACCCATTTACCTCACCTGGGTCGAATGTGGCAAACGTAGATTAATGTCTTGCCAAAAGACACTAGTGCTGCGCCAGAGATTCGAACCCTGTACCTTGTGGTTCACAGTCCGGTGACTTATCCACTAGACCGTAACACCTCTACAAATAAAATTTGTTACTTAATATTTTGTCTGATCCAAGCTCTAGTAAGGCTCTTTAAAGTGTACCAACCACCTGAAAAAAGAATTTGAAAACTGCTACAAAGTATAAAATTAACCTCAAAGAACTTTATCTGAAATTCTATAGGTCAACAGTTTAGGTATATGAAAGGTGCTTGCATGGAACCGAACCTCCGAGTTGGGTTCCGCACGAGTCCTTATCTTGGAGAGCGCGTACGGGTGCATTGAGTAGTCTACTCACGAGTCGCTTTTATGCTTATATAGAGAGTATAATTAAACTTGTAATATCTCTTTATAGAAGTGATATTTGAAGCCCATATTTGGAATATAGTAGAATGACATGGAACCTCTGACATACAGCGTAAAATATTTTTTGTTGATTAGTACCCTTTAAAGGCATTGATTAACTTTGCCCAGGATTGAAAAAAAAAAATCACTGTTCCAGCTAATGCTGTAATCATAATTGCAAACCTTTAGCTCAGACAGGAATCGCCTGAGTTTTACAAGCTGATCGGTCGTTTATATATCAAGATATTTACGATTGAACATTGATGTCGGGATAGAGTACCACCGAACCCTAAAGAACTCTTACGGTTGGCATACCTCGCTCTATCACAGAATACCGTACGGGCTGGAAACCTGCTCTGAAATCGTCAAGCGCTGGTGCTTGGTTTTTGTGACTGCAGCGCAGCGAAGAAGCCGAGCGACTTGCGCTAGCGATTGATCGCGATTTTCTCTTTTTTAGGATAGTAAACGGGTTCCATTTTCTCTCATACTTTCACATATCCTTAATTATATATGTAGTTAGAGGACTGCACACAATTCACTGCCATTTGAGCTGATTTTACAATTTTTCACAAAGTTAATCAATCACTTTAAGCTTGTAATGGAGCTTATACTATGAATATTTTCATATATTGTAGGCCTGTATTTGAAAACAGGGCTTTACCCTCTATGTTTTATAGCCTGAACTGAAGGTAATTTTGTCAGTATGGAACGGTGAGGCATGACATAGCATTAGCTACAATCATACGGGACTTGTAGTTTCAAAACTTTAAGTTAGCGGAACTTTAAGTTAACAAAACAATGTCTCACTAACAACGACGAGGGTTCACATGGGCCCGAAACATCGACGCTCATTGTTCTGAGACTACAAGTCGAGCAATTGCTGTTTAACATGAGCAGAAAGGTCATCGTTAACAACAAGATTGCTAAACTTAAAGTTTATTCTATTCACATGGTCTGTAAACTACAAGATAACTACAAGATAACTTAAAGGTTTTAAACTACAAGTGAAACTTAATGTTTAGCTCCCACAAGCAAAACTTAAAGTTTAGGGTACTAATCAACAAAAAATTTACGCTGTATGTCAGAGGTTCCATGTCATTCCATGTCAGTATGGAACGGTGAGGCATGACATAGCATTAGCTACATTCATACGGGACTTGTAGTTTCAAAACTTTAAGTTAGCGGAACTTTAAGTTAACAAAACAACGGCTCACTAACAATGACGAGGGTTCGCATAGGCCCAAAACATTGACGCTCGTTGTTCTGAGACTACAAGTCGAGCAATTGCTGTTTAACATGAGCAGAAAGGTCATCGTTAACAACAAGATTGCTAAACTTAAAGTTTATTCTATTCACATGGTCTGTAAACTACAAGATAACTACAAGATAACTTAAAGGTTTTAAACTACAAGTGAAACTTAATGTTTAGCTCCCACAAGCAAAACTTAAAGTTTAGTTCCCTTGGTGTAAACCTGACTATTGTCATGTTGTCAAGATTGGTTGCTGTAAACAATTTTGTGCTTTCAAAACCAAACTGACTCCAGCATGATGCATGAATCAAACTCAGGAAAACAATGATGCATCCCTGAAAAGCAAGCAAATATGACGTTGGTACTTTTGGTTCTTTTTATGGATTAAACATGCATATATCATACTTTGTAAGGATTCAAAAGAAGTGAGAGAAGAGAAAGTACATTAACTGAGAAATCCACACTGTAGTCATTTTAAGGAATGATTTTCTATTATGTCTGTTCTGTACAGTTTTATACAGAATCCTTTCTGTTTCTATCCTAAATTTTTTATTCAAAGCTGTAGAAAATTTACCAGATTCATGGGCGGAAAGAGTAAAAAGTTCTGCTCATACCAAGGAGGTACTAGGCAAGCTTGCCTAGTACGTCCTTGCTCATACTTTGTCCATTTTTGTTGTGTTACCATATCATCAGGAATTTGTAATATATGTTATTGGCAACATGTTGAAAAGTTCAAAATCACTTTTAAAAAAAAATCACATTTTTGTAACTTTTCAAAATACATGGACAGCTGGTTTCCATGCATGTACATGTATTGTATAATTTTGACTTAAATATTCAGAAAATGAAGCCATAAAAGAAAAGAACCAGCAGATTTGTAGGATAAAGGGTAATAAGTTTAGCCCTTCCAAGTAGTAAGATTACTCCTTGGCCCTTCCAATATCCTTGCCCTGAATGCCTGGGTAAAAGGCCATGAATAGAAGGACTCATTCAAAGCAATTTATCATCTTTTGACTTTACAAATAATTTGTAAAAAAGAAGTATGATGAGAAGTCTCTTATAGATTTGTAGTACATGTAGATAAAGTATGGGTGTGAAGAAAATGGCTGTTGGTTGTCAAAAGATTAATATCTATTTGTGAATGGTATCATCTTTGTGTTTATTATATGCACAAGTACATGTACATGTAAATACTCACAATTATCATTGAAGGGCAATCCAACATCAGTAATAAGTTGATTTGTGTGAAAGCAGAAAAATAAGAACAACAGAATGGTGAAAGTTTGAAAGAAATTGGACAAGGATTAAGAAAGTTATGGATGTTTGAAAAATGAGATCACTACATCTGTGCAAATCTCAAATTGGCAATGTCGTAAGTCGATTGTGACATACTTGCGGACAACTCTCCCGTTTGTTGTACACAAAAATATTAATTTGCGGTTTTCTCCAAAGTGCTTTTACCCTCCAGGCAGTACTCAAAATACATACATTGTAGGAAGCATGTTGTTATAGGTCCTCATGAAAAAAATACATTTTGAAAAAATGACATTTTAGTCATTTTGTGTGTTGGAGCAATTGGGGAAGTTGTCCAAAACTACATCACAGTGACATTACCTATTCGGCCACTTTGAAATTCTCATGTATAGTGATTACAACTTTCAAAAATTCATAACTTTCTTATTGCATGCTTGATCCATTTCGTTCAAACTTCCACCAATCTGCTTCTCTGATATTTCCTCTTTCTTTCAGAGCAACTTGCCATTACGGTTAGATTTCCCTTTAAAATACATGGGGAAGACCTAAAACTGATAATACAGGGCGATCCTGGGTTTTAGCGGTCTAAATTATGTTAGGTTGCTAACTTCAGCTTGTCTAACCCTAACCCTAACCCTAACCCATGCTGAATTTAGCAACCTAAAAAAATTCAGACTGCTAAAACCCAGGATTGCCTAATAGTGTTCTATGCCAGACATCAGAGAGCTTCATAATATTTATTATTTTCTCTTCTGAACTTTTTACAGGGGATTTGGAAAGCAAGGGTTTCAGTGCACAGGTAAGATACCATCCTCTTTATATCATTTTTAGCTGTTATTTCCACCTTTCATTTATGAAACCATTTTCTTATCTGAACCTAGCTTTCTTTATCATTAACACAGAAATGTGATATTATTTAAGTATAGACTTGTACTTCTGCCATTTATCATCTTTTATAAAAGGCATGTAAACCATTTCTTATTCAAACGCAGCTGTATATTTATGATCCATGTGACAGAGTTTTCAGGGAATATCAGACCAGCCACGATATGTGCATGAACGTCACGAGCACTGATATTTCATGCTCGGGTCATTGAAAGAATGTACCATTTGTAGACTTATTCGTATTCAGGTGCATGCAGAATCCCTGCCATCCATTCTGCCACAATGTATTGCTTTCGCGTCATGCACAGCTAGGTGAATTTTTCTCAATAATGCCGAAGGGGCCTATAGGAATGGCAATGATGTGAATGTTCGATATGATGCGAGATCACAGAGACTGGAGCGAGTGTGCATGAATTCACGCCGTGTAGATGTAATTTGCATAATGTGAATGCATTATAATGTAAAGCAATCTTGTTTCAATCTCCTGTTTTACTGCAGGAAGCTGTGAAAATATGAAAGTATTATATTACCTGTGATATGCTCAATGCAATGCAATTCAATCTATGAATCATTTGTCAGTTGAAAAAAACTTTAACAAATTATATACTTCTATGGCACATTAATCCATAGCAGTTCTTGTGGTCAGAATTAATCAGTGTTCCCTCCTCAAATTGGTAACAATTATTTCTAGTTTGAATTTTTTTTTTTAAATGAACCAATGTGAATGAAAAAGTGCAAACTTTAACAGAAAAACTGCAAATTTAGAGACTCTAATGATAAGTTAAAATTAAATTGCTCTTATTCGTGAATGGCACAGTGTACTGCATCGGCAAAAGACTCAAAATTCGCTATGATTTTTTGCTGTTTCTGCTCATGTATAATGTGTAAATCTAAGCATTGTGGATCAAAAGATAATGCAAAAATAACACTAAAAGGAGATGCTATGGGTTGAATAAGAGATTAAAGATTAAAAGGGATATAATCACAAGGAACTTATCTCAGTTGATGCAACATTAATTATTGAGATATATTTGTTCCTGGCTTTATTTAAAGGGTACCAATCACCCAAAAATATTTTACTCTGTATGTTAGAGGTTCCATGTCAGTCTACTATATTCCAAATATGGGTTTCGAATATCACTTCTATAAAGAGATATTACAAGTTTAATTGTACTCTATATAAGCATACATTAAAAGCAACTCGTGAGTAGACTACTCAACGCACCCGTACGCGCTCACCAAGATAAGGGCTCGAGCGGAACCCAACTCGGAGGTTCGGTTCTGTGCGAGCACCTTCATGTTATCCTTTATTTCCTTCACACTCCTAAACTGTTGACCTATAGAATTTCAGATAAAGTTCTTTGAGGTTAATTTTATACTTTCTAGCGGTATACAAATTCTTTTTTTTCAGGTGGTTGGTACACTTTAATCAAAGATATAAGGTTAGGGCTTGGGTTGTGATTGGGTTTTAGGTTAGGTTTATGGTTAAGTTAGGTTAAGGTTTAGGTTTAGGGATAGAGTTAGGGTTTGGGTTAGCTTTTGGCTCCCGGTTTGAAGTTAAGAGTTTGGTTAATGGTATAAATTGAATTTAGAGCATGTCACCTACAGTGTACTATCCCATAAAGATTAGATTGGAATGATGCTCCCCTAAAACAGTCAGTATTATACCATGAAATAATAGGAATATATTATGGCAGGCAGGATAATATAAATGACATTATATTGGAGATTGCAACTGAAATCTCTAGGCCCGAATTCACAAAGGAGGTTTGGTTTAAACCATGGTTTAAACCCCCTCCTGGGGTTTTTAAGCGTACGTGCGCACGGAATCCGATCCAATCATATGTTTTCTTTGAGTGCGCGCATGGGCAATGTGCGCTTATTTGCTCTTATCTTAGTACGCTTACGAAGGTTTAAACCTTACCCATGGTTTAAACCTCCTTTGTGAATTCAGACCCTAGTATACAGCTTTAAAATTAACAGCTGTAATTTGAGTCTTCACTTGGAAGAAAGAGCTTTAGTTACATTAGTGCTCCCTTCTCCCTTTTAGACCCATTTAATGTCGGTATATAATTTTATGATCACGAAGGAAATGAATGTACTTCAGTTAGGGAACAAATGTACTTTCATTAAATTGAATCGACTGAAGCAAATTTAGAAACCCACAACTGCAAGTGGTTTTCTAAACCACAGAGAATAATCCCTTGGAAGTGGGATAGTTCACAGAATGACATCTGCCTTGACTGTGTAGTACTCGGATGGTATTCGATACACTGGGGATCAGTGGTGATTATAATTTCTGTGGTACTCACCCTGCTGCTGAAGATTTTTGAATAATTTGTGAAATCTCGTGGGATCTGTGCCTGTAATGAAAATTTATGTTCACGATGAAAATTTTCAAGTTGTGACTGGCAATGAAAGAGAAGGATATACATGTACAGTATGTAGCCGATAATGATGTGGTGAACTGACAGGAAGGAATATCTTGAGAAAGATAGAGAGGAAGACAGATGGAGAGAGAGAGAGAGAGAGAGAGAGAGAGAGAGAGAGAGAAAGAGGGGGTAGAGAGATGGAGGGAGATGGAGAGACAGAGAGAGAAAGAGAAAGAGAAAGAGAAAAGGGGGGGTAGAGAGATGGAGAGAGATGGAGAGAGATGGAGAGACAGAGAAAGAGAAAGAGAAAGGAATGGGGTAGAGAGATGGAGAGAGATGGAGAGACAGAGAAAGAGAAAGAGAGAGAAAGAGAGGGTAGAGAGATGGAGAGAGATGGAGAGACAGAGAGAAAGAGAAAGAGAAAGAGGGGGTAGAGAGATGGAGAGACAGAGAGAGAGATGGAGAGACAGAGAGAGAGATGGAGAGACAGAGAGAGAAAGAAAGAGGGGGTAGAGAGATGGAGAGAGATGGAGAGACAGAGAGAAAGAGAAAGAGAAAGGGGTAGGGAGATGGAGGGAATCATCAAAAAGAGTAAGAGGAGGGAGGGGGTGGAGATATAAAGCAACAATGAGAGAAAAGGAGATGTGAAGTGTTAGGATCGAGAGAGAAAAAGTGGCATGAATATGAATAGTTGAAGCAAGAGAGTACATTTTTGATAAACCCATTGCCTACTGGAACCGGGTTGTTCCTGTATTATGCCTAGGTGAATAAGAGGATTCAGTAATGAACATATTAAGAAAAACCTGGCTGTCTTAAAATTCATAATGGGTTCATGAATTATAGAGCCTCATTGTTGATTTATATCAAGGAATAATGTTTCTATCAATATGAAAAATAAAAAATACCAACTATGCTTGATAACTTAGTAGCATGTTATGGGTTGACATGAGGAGGAGATGTTGGCCAACATAAAATTTATAGATTCAAATGGAAAAATAGGGAAAGAAAAAGAAAATGAAAGAAAGATAATACAGAATAGATAATACAGAATCTCCAGTTGGCATTATGGAACATAGAATTACAAATGTTGAGGTAGATGAAAGAGACATATTTGAGGTACAATTCAGAATCCCATTTTGAAGAGATTAAGGACTGTAAAAGATATAAAAGAGGGGGGGGGGCAAAGTGATGAGAGAGATCAAGATTCAATGGGGAAACCGCATTTTTTAGTCCATGAAGTTTCAGTCAAACTAAATAGGCCCCTGATAATTCTTTTAACTCAAAACCACATTGCACTTTGTCTCAGTGTTTGTTACACCCCATTTCTTTCTTTTTTTATAAAAAAATACATTGGTTGAATTCTTTTCAAGTTATGCATTGTTAAGTGTGCAGTACAATGTCCTTGCATTTCCCAAGTGATGTCAATAGAAGCGAAACAAACTACTGAACCTTCCGGCCATTGACAAGCATTCATTAGCATGCCTCAGGGCTGACATATGAGTATTTCCTGGTGTACTTTTCATGTAGGCCAACATTAGAAACCAACAAAACGAAACAACGATAGAGAAAGAAAAAAGAAAGAAAAAAAACCCCACTTAAATCATGATTCTTTTTCTTTTTATTATATGTACCTCATTCATTAATTCTTGATAAAGTTGATGAACATTGCTGTAGCTTTGATTCTTACATTTATATATTTATTTACTTTTAAACAATGATTGATAATATATATATATATATTGATTAAATGTGTGTATGATTAGCAAATTACAACTGGCTTTAATTGATACACATGGGCTTCCTTTTAATACATAAAGTTTGAAAAAAAAAATGTGAGATGTCCTGACGTTTTTTTTTAAATTATGTTGTTATATGCTATTCTGACCTCAGTGGTGGAAAAAGAATTTTATTTCAGTTTAATTTGAAAGAGTATAAATCAAAAGAAAAACATGACTTTTTCACTGCCTGTATATATGCAAATTCGGTTCTGATGCTGTTCTAAGTGATTTCACTTGTCCTTCTAACGTACGCGTACGAGTGCTGTTTCCTTTCTTGCTGTAATTGGCATTGGACGTTTTCATCATCAAATTTGGCTATTTTGACTTCTGGCCATCTTAGACTTCACTCTGTGTCGCAGGTTCGGGAGCACTGAGCCGCGACTTTGCTTTCAGGAAAATGCCCATAGCAATCATGCCGATGTGTCAGGTGTTCAACTGTGTCAATCAACCAGAAAAATGTCAGGAAAAGTCATTTTTCTCTATCCCAGACCCGCACAAGGATCGCGATCGTTGCGCCAAATTTTTCCATTACTAATGCACAAATTCTTGCTAAAAATGAATAGATTACACGTATATATTGGAAGTCACCTCTCATAATATGTATAGCTAGCTAGCTGGCTTTATATAATACATTACACTTTCGTACGTACCACGTATTATAAACACAATAAGCGGGGATGGCGCATGGGATTTTACAAGTGGCTTTGCGAATTTTAAAATTATTTGCCTGGTAAAATTTTTGATTTCTAGCTCTTGAACAAAATTTTAACTTAGAAATAATATAGATTATCCACTTTCTATTTATTTGATGCTGAATTTTGTTTTAATATGCTAATGCTGTATAGTTTTACTGCACCTATGGAAAAGTTACTTGACAAGTTTGGTGTGATTTCTTGAGAAGTGAATTGGTAACGTCATCAAAATATAAGTCCTCATACTACAACTATTGAAATTATTTTTTGTTGAAAATCCAATATCTTCAAACAGAGTGGTTTAAAAATCCAGATAATGGGTAGCATTGAAGTTTTATATGACACCTGTAATTAACAGAATAGTGTTGTTCGTCGAGACTGGTCCCTTTTAAACTTTCAGCAATCCCATGTGCCTAAAATATGGGACCATCAAATTCCTTCAGTCCGGTAGGCTACTCAAACTTCCCCCATTTTGATAATTTATCTAATATTTTGGACAAAGAAAGGCCTGTGTTTCTCCTTAAAATTCAAATTTTGTTCATGAATTGTTAAGTTAGATATCAAGGAATTGTCCTTCTACCAAGATGAATGTTAAGAAGGACCATGATTAAAAATCTTTCTCAAGAAATTACATTTGTGATATATTTGTATAATTATGGTGGCACTGTAAAGGTTAATAGGTGAGAAAAACTTCCTTGTATTGCATCAGCGGTCAAGTTATCAGCCAGGTGAGAAGAGCACTTCAAGATATGGCTTTGAATACTTGCTGTCTGTAATTGGAGAAGGGATGAGCGAACGAACAGGGCATAAAAACCGGTTTGGGAGTGGGATCTGTTTTACGAGGGGAGGATAGACAATGAGTCCGTTGATTGATGAACTCAATCTCAGAAGTAATCTGGAAAGTAATCGAGTTCCGCCTTTCTGCTCCAATTCGTATAGTCATGTAAGGCATCAGTATTTCACAAATGACATGGCATGTGCATGGAGATGGAGGAACAATTTGGTTAATGCATTTTCATTTCAAATTTGAGGGTATATATTGCTTATCGATTTAAAATGCGAATGAGAAATAGCGTAGCCTCAAATACAATTTTCACTTTGAAGGCCTACACATGTATGAGGGTTGCATGAGTCTGGAATCGGTCTTCAACCGAAAGCTCACTGGAAATGGATAATGATATGTGCCAGAAGGGTGTTAACTTTAATACTATAGGCTATATGTTACCACCCTTATAGCTCTCAGGAAATGATACTGTATATGAGCTGTATTACGGGTAGCGAAATGTACATAATGGCACCTAGGGAAGACGTAAAGAGCAAAACTGCTAGTTTTGTCTGTGAATCTAAAATTACAATCAGACTTATCTGAATAGAAGCTTTCATATTATTTTGCTGAAAAGTGTCACTAGAGTTAAAGACAAATGCTACATCATAATATTTTGGTTCTGCCTCTTTGGAATAAAATTATGATTTTAAATAATTTTGTCATTTGCGTCTTTCCTGTGTTTTTATGTGCCATCATGTTTCTCTAATCTACCTAAAGATAGAATGGCAGCCAAACGTGAGATGTACATTGAAGCTACATGTATGATCTTTTGGAACAAGTGCTGATAATGGCTATGACTTACCCACAATTTGGGGTGTGAATTGAGTGCACATTCCTCACCCCGCGTTCAGACTACCAAAATTTACATACCTTCCAACTGTCCCTATTTAACAGGGACAATCCTGATTTTTGGTAAAAGAAAGAGCCACTTCTACCACTGTGTCCCTATTTTTGCAAAAATCTGTCTGTAGTAATGTGTAGGAAACTCAGAAATGTCCCTATTTTCAGCCTCTGCCTTGTCATTTGTCCCTATTTCTTGGGTTTCAGGGTTGGCAGGTCTGAATTTATTGTATAGAGCAGGTATACGTAAACACTACAGCTATTCGATAAGTCTGTTATACCTAACAAATTGTTGCTAACCTAGGAAATCTGAGAGTTGCCAATTTGTCTAGGGATTTTGAAAACTAACATAATTTATTTGATTTTTATAAAACTTCAAAAGCACTTTTTCTCATTTTTTCCTACTTTGAGTGAAAATTAACTTTACATTTGAGTGGACCTACCATGCATTCACACTTGATTTTTAAAAATGTTTTTCTTCAAAAAAAATCTTCAAAGTATTTTTGTTCATCCCAAATTATCTTGGATATTGTGTACAAAATTGAAAACAGGATGTCTAGGGAGTATTAACTTTCAGTATTTATTGCTTGAGGATGTGATGAATTGGGTCAGTTCAAACAGTTCTCGCTCATTCATGTATCAAGCTGGAGGCATTGAATAAAGAAACTACTGGTAACGTAAAATGAAATAATCAGAAGTTTCAATTAGCGTGCCAGGTAGTACCATGTACCCCTTGTTTGTAGTACACCTATTGTCATACCAGTACATGTACTTGTTCAAGATTTTTTGTTGTTGGCAGTGCCTGTCTAGATCTGGCACTGGTGAATTTAAAAGGGGAGGGTGCACGACCAGCCCGTACCCCGTCTGTCCGTTTTAAAACTCATACGCATACTTTTGAGGTAGGTGATGGCCTGTAAAAATGCGGAAAAGACATGTACTGTATGATAGAATTATTCAAAATCATAATTTTGTTCTATGGAGGCCAAACTAGAATATTAGGATGTAGAATTAGTATTTCACTCTTAACACTTTTAAGTAAAATAATATGAAAACTTTTATTCAAATAAGACTGATTGTAATTTTAGATGCACAGACAAAACCAGCAATTTTGCTCTTTGCATCTTTCCCGAGTCTACGCACCATGACGTTTTTGCTAAGCTACCTAAGTACATGAACGCAACTCCAAGAACTTGCCCCCCCCCCTTCAGAAAATGTAGTCGGAGTTCATAACAAACTTTCACCATAACAATGGTCTTTTCAGAGCCATAATGACTTTTGCCCGTATTCTCGGAAGGCGCCTCTCTTAAGCCCTAGCCTAAGTGAGTAGATTTAGGCCACCAAATTATTGAGAGCCAAATGTCATCCTCTTTTAATCCTACAAAATCACCATAGTTCTGGGACTAAATACAAGTACAAAAACCGACACGATAAAATTGATTTCTAATGCTCATTTTATGCCAGAAAACAAATTTGTTTCTTTATTTTGTTATATAAATATAGTAATTTATACGGGACTTAGAGGTTGACAAATGGCCTTCCATAAATCAGTGGCCTAAGATAAGCCAGGCTTAACTTAGGCCACTTTCGAGAATACAGGCCTATAACTCTATGTAAAGAGATGTGGTCAGTGCTCTTTCCCTTGGTCTTTGCTTTCATTGTTCATTCCCTTGTATCTTTGAAATGTCATTGTGATCTGCCATTGCTGTTTCATGCTTGAAATATGTCAATTTCCCCTCCTGAAAGAATAAGTGCAATGCATACCATTGTGCTGAGAACCATTTGGGACATGGTGTAGCTTTGTGAAACCATTGAAATCCTTCAGCAGATTGGTACATGTAACATTAAAAAAATGATTTGTCTTTATTAAATGATTCCTCTGATTCATGCCCTAAGGCTAACATGATAGTTTCTTCTCTATTTTTATTTGGAAGTGGAAAAATTATCTTTCAGAATACCAATTTAAAAGTATACTGTGGTATATTGGTGGAGGTTCTTGACTTTGATGTGAGAGGTTCTGGGTTCAGTCCCTGCCCTGTGCTTTACATCCTTGGACAAGGTGTTTGACCAACGTTTGTCCCTCTCAACCCAGGTGTAAATGGGTACTGTAACTGGCAATGTGGGGGTAATAATAATTGCAGTGCCCTCAGGAAGAGTAGTATTAATACTGATAAGTCTACCCTGGGTAAATGAGATCATACTGCTGTTATTAGAAGAAATCATACATTTGTTTCCATTATTCATCTAGGCATATACATGTACATGTATGGCAAATGTCAAAATCGATTCTCTTTTAAGAATGTTGTAAAAAATGTTACATTCACTATCATGCAGTTTTTGGCATTTGACAATTATTGTTCTTCCTCTAAAAGTCTAAATAGAGTGCCATTTTTCAGTACAAATCTCCTACCTGCATATATCCAGAGGTGTATAAGATTACACAGCCATGTGACATCAGTATTGTGCTTTCACACACCCACGCAGTCATCGTTTTTTGTTGAATAAATGCTTCATATTTTAGCCCTTGATTCTCCAGTATATGTGTTGGGGAAGGCCTTCAAATAGAATTTGCCATAGGCTCTTTTCATGCGAGCAAGCTTGAGCCTGTATGTATTCGATACATTATTTAACTTTAGTTAGATATTAATGGAGTCTACGTCTATGTGCAATATGCAGTATTTGTGTGAATATACTGTGCTAGATGTACATGTATGTATACAAGTAGACATGAGTTGATAACGAGAAGGGTGCCTGTCTAACATGTTGTTTAGGTCCAACAGCCTGTTCACACTACCTTGCAAGTTTAAACAAGGAAATGTATGGTACTTTTGACTGTAGATGGTCAGAAAGAATTGCAACCCGATGAGCGATTCCAACATGATTCATTACCATATGTTCCTCATTAGTATTGCATGTTGTAAGCATTGTTTCTGATCTCAAGTACGGAAGAAACGATAATAGATTCAGGTGTAAATGCAACGATAGAAGTGTGAAAACTCACAGGCAACCTGAGCTGTAATTCATCCAGCAATGAGCATCATACCCGTTGAAGAGGCTCAGATTTCACCAAGGTCTTTCCTATTTCTCTCTGCAACGTCCCTCGAAACCAAGAGGCAACCGAGAGAAAATAATAATAATAATTGAATCCCTTGTGTATTTCATGATTAAGAAGATAAAACAGTGCTATTAGTGTCACTAATAATGCAAGTTAAATACCAATGTATATGTGTAGGTGATAAAGAGAGTAATCAATGGGTGACTATCCTGCAATGCTATCCATTCCAATCATAGAATCTATGATAGCCAATATCTAGTTGCCAATTAATTCCACTGCCCTCCCCCACCCTGTGCGGTTCCATGACATTTGCTCCTGCGAAAATGGCTCCGGTCTAACTTTGCCATGTTAATCCTAAACCTAAACCTAACCCCAACCCTAACCCTAACCCTAATTATAATCTTCACATTGTCCTTACAAAAAAACAAATCATTGACCTTAACCTTTGACCTTACGAGATATAGACGGAGGAGCAAATGTCGCAGGAGCAAATGTCGTGTCACCACCCTGTGCACATCATCATAACCTTACCAATGTACAAGAAACGCTACAGATGTACCATCACCACCATCACCTTAGCCACCATCATCAATTTCATCATTCATGGAGATGCCATCATACTTCCATGCGATGGTAATGTTACCACCATTACTACCACAACCTCCTCAATCGCCATCGGTAAGGCCATTATTATCACTATCATCATCATTCTCATCATCACCTCATCATCATCATCATCAACACCCCCATCACCACCGTTATCTGTACTATCACTGTACCCTCATTATTAACACCAACACCATCAGCAACACTATCATCACCACTATCACCACCACCACCACAACTACTGTCACCACCAGTGCCACTAACATTACTGACACCACCACCACCACCACCACCACATCTGCACCATCAACACCACCACCATCAGAGCATTGTGTTTTATATGACATTTTTATACCCCCTCCAAATGAAGTTTGAAGGGGGTATATATAGGAATCAGTGTACGGTTTGGCGGGTGGGCGGGTGGGAGGGCGCTGGATTGGTCCGTTGCAAATCTTGCGCATCGAACTACTTCCTTATTTTTCAAGCAATGCTCTTGAAATTCCACACACACATTGGTCTTGGGATGAAGATGTGCAAGACATATTTTTTTTATGTGTCGGAAACTGCGTTGCCATGGTAACGGCATATTATGACAATAAATCAGGTTGAAATCTTGCGGATCGAACTACTTCCTCATTTTTCGAGCATTGCTCATGAAATTTGGCACACACGTTTGTCTTGGGATGAGGATGTGTAAGAAATATTTTTGGAATGTGTCGGAAACTGTGTTGCCATGGTAACGACATATTGTGGCAATAAATCAGGGGAAATATTGCAGATCAAACAACTTGCTCACTTTTTCAACTAATGCTCATGAATTTAGGCACACACATTGTTCTTGTAAAGATGTGCAAGACATATTGTTTCAATGTGTGGCAAACTGCATTGCCATGGTAACGACATATAGCAATAAAACGGGAAAATATTGCAGATCAAACCACTTCCTTATTTTTGGAGCAATGCTCAGGAAATTTGGCGCCCACATTGGGGCGGGGGTATTAATCACCTTCAGTGATATTCTGGTTCTGCTTGTCACTGTTAGTTGTTAATGTTCTTTTTTGTTTGTTTTGTTTTGTTTTGGTTTGTTGTGTTTTATTGTTGTCAACTCAAATGAATTTTGACACATCAGAGAAATATGTAGACAACTTTTCATCCCCTCCATAACAAGAGCATATGGGTTTGTGCTCATGTATAAGGTAGCTTAGCAAAATGTGATGGCAAAATGCTGGAAAGACGCAAATGACAAAATCATTCAAAATCATCATTTTATTCCATAGAAGCAGAACCAAAATATTAGGATGTAGACTTAGTATTTAACTCTTTTAACACTTTTAAGCAAAATAATGTGAAAACTTTAATTCATGTTTAATTTACATTTGCCCCGGGTGCCTTAAGATAAAGTGGTCTACGATTTTCCGTGCGATTTTGGGGGCATCGTAGATGGCTATGGATTATGGTGTTTGTGTTCACATTATCTACAAACCTCACCCCATTTCTTGTTTTTTCCCTCATGGGAAGACCATGGCAAATCCATACAGAGGCTGCTCAGAAATTGTATGGAAATTGTGGAATTCCAGTGCAGTTGCCATGTAGTCTCCGCAGCCTCCGCACAGAAATCGTACGAAGCCCATCTGAAATTTTTTTTTGCCCATCTCAAGGCGGCTGCACGGCCATGGTGCAGGAGCTGTGGGGTTGCCGTGGGATGACTGCTCAATATCACGGGTACTGCACGGGCAGCGAGCCCGTGAATCTGTACGAAAGTCGCACGGCCGCCTCCTGTCTCCACATGGAGGCCGTACGGAAAAGGGATACGGGCAGGATATGGGCTCCAAAGACCAATCGCAGGCTAAATGTAAACTAGGCATCAGATATGTCTGATTGTATTTTTAGATGCATAGTCAAAGCTAGCAGTTTTGTTCTTTGCATCTTTCCAGCATCTTTTCTTGCCACTGCGCTTCGCTAAGCCACCCAACCATTCATGTCATCATCACATCATTCTTATTGTGATCATACATATTTATCATTTATCATCACAGTTGTCATCTTCACATTTACCATATGTCCTCTCATGAACCATATTCTATAGATAATGTGATAATAATCACCTACCTGTATAGATTCCCCCAGTTGGAGCACCGTGCCTCATATTGCAGACATGCGCCATTAAGTTAAATCATTAAAACATCATTATATGGTGTGAGGCATGAATCAATAAAGAGTTCATTAAATTTAGGGAATAGTAGTAGGACTTAACGGTAAACCCATTCACAATTTTTATTTTTATAGCAAATCTATTTTCTGGTAGCATTAACCCTGGCTCCAAAATGGTGAAATGAGGGTCTTTCAAAAGATTGTGAAAATTAATCCCTGTCGTTTGAAATATTCAAAACCAAAATGTTGAATTCAGATTTAAAGGGCACATCCAGCCCCAAAAGCAAGTTAATTAGATCGAAAGCAGAAAAACGGATAAAGAAAAGTAAAAAAAGAAAAAAAGGTTTTAGGAAAATCAGACAAATAATAAGAAAGTTTTGATTGATATAGATATTACCAATCTGATGGGATTAAAGGAATAAGAAATTAAAGCAAAGGAGGGAACAACTACTAGAATTATTTGTAGAATTAGATTTTAAATTTATATTAAATTGATGTACATAAAGGCACATATATTTTTTTTTTATCTTGCTTTTTCTGTCGTATTCTTCTATGTTGCAAAAAAAGAACTGTAAACTGACAGTATTCAATCATTGTTTTTATCCAGGGCAGCATTTTCTGATCTCTTAATTCAAGGTCACCACAAACTCTGGTGTCGATTCCAATATATCTAATAAATAACTGTCATGGAAAGCATAAATGTATGGTACACATAACTGCACATATTGTCTGTTTGGAGCCAGAAGGGTGTTAAGTCCCATCATTTGTACAGGCTTAATGCCCTTCTGTCTCTAAACAGACGATATGTTTAGAAAAACTCATTTTTATGCTAAAGTTCATGCTCTTTACTGAAGCATTACCTTTAATCCAACCTGGAAAGTAGGTTTTTGCTGCTCTGGAAAGGGCAAGGATTTAGAGTGATGATATTTTGACAAGCTGGCCATTTGTTGACACTGGTAGCAGATCCAATTTACTTGGGGGAACACGTTTAGGAGCTTAGCAAATTTACAAATTTGACATTTCTTGTATCCTATACTTTCCAGATCTTGTACATGTACATGCCTATTTTTAGCACATGTTGCTTTAAACTGTTTTCACAGGAAGTGATGACTCTCTGAAGTTCTACTTTTAACCATTTTGGAAAGTGCAAAGAAGTAAATGCAACTCTGTTTTTTAATTTTTAAAAGAGTTTTCTTGAACATAGAAGTATTTTCATCTTGATTATTAGAGCATGAATAATGACTTCAACTTTTGAGTAAAGAGAGATATTTTTAGGGTTGGAGACTTTTTTTGTTAAAAGGAATTGTTAAATATGTGAGAATTATATTGCAGGTACATGTAGATGTCTTTGTACATACAGTCAAAGGCAGATGCATGATTATTTGAATGGGATTGGCACAATTCTGAAATTTTTTCTTAAAATTTTTTTGGTCAGATGTCTTTGATTTTAGATGATGAATAGCAAGATACTAGCATAACTAAGCTGCTGTGAAGTTTTTTCGTCCTCAAGGTAAATATTAAACCAGTGAGAGGTAAAAAATAATTCAGATACCGGGACAGGGATGCAAACTCCTACAACGGCAAATTGTACTAAAACGTGTACACATGTGTATTAACCTATGGGGGACTGTGTATGCTATTCACATGCTATTTGCGTGCGAGGCACAGCTCATTGAGCAGGCAGGCGTCAGGGTAGAAGGGTCCTAGTGTAGGGCAAAGTTTGAGAGGGGGGGGGGGAAGGAAGAGAAAGTAAAGCCAAAACATGGACAGATTCAGGGACAGTAAAAAGACAAGAGGGAAGGGAGAGGGGGGATTGAAGGAGAGGGAGAGATAGAGAGAAGAGAGACCGTGGGAAGGGGAAGAGAAAATTAAATACATGTATGATAAAGAGAGAGAGAGAGAGAGTGACAGAGAGTGAGTGACAGAGAGAGAGAGAGAGAAAGAGAGAGAGAGGGAAAGAGAGACTGGGTGCAGGAGGGAAGGGGAAAGAGAAGATAATATATAAGAGAGAGAGAGGGAGAGTGACCTACAAGCAATGTTTCTTTTTATCATATCCTTGGTCCAGTCCAAGCATAGTAGATTTACAGTATCAAGCTGTGACACTCCACTTAATGACAGTATGTTGTTGCTGTTACACGTAGAAGATCTGCGTGGAAGGAATACTTTACCCCGCCCATCCATTTAAAAAGCAATTAGCATGAGATTGCCACATGGAGTGGGTTGGCATGAGATGGGCATTATTTGGTTGTGATAGCTCGGAAACCTCTCATAATGTACAAACGTAACATCAAATAGACCCTAGTTGAGATAGCTAGACAATATGCAGAATAATGAGAGACAAACAGAGAGAGAGAGAGGGGGGAGAGAGAGAGAGGGGGAGAGAGAGAGGGGAGAGAGAGAGAGAGAGGGGGGGGAGAGAGAGAGATAGGGAGGGAGAGAGAGAGGGAGAGAAAGAGAGAGGGAGGGAGAGAGGGAGAGAGAGAGAGAGAGAGAGAGGGAGGGGGGGGGGTTGAGAAAGTAGTTCAGAAGAGAAACACACAAGGTTGACACAGATCTTTTCAGACAAAGAGAGAAAAACAGAGAAATGAAAAGGCAGAGAAATAGAGGGGGGGGGGCAAGAAGAGAGGACAAGGAATTAAACAGAAGAGTTGTACAATTGTTGACATAATATTTTTACACTAAATGATACTGATGTTCATTTTGTCTCCCACTTTAAGCAGTTGAATGCTTTAAAGCCAGAGGTCAGTCATGCTGGGAAATATGGAAAATGTACCAAAGTCAAGTCATATTCAAAGGGTTAAAATATTTTGTATTAATTTTTTCTGAAATAATGTAAGATTCATTATGATTTTGTTGTGTTATATGGTGCGAAACCAATACATGGTCCCACCATGTATGTGTGTATGTGTAGTGATAATACCTCTAAAAACCTATATTGTATATAAACAATATGACAGGATCCCTAATGCACTCATTTCTAGTGATGGGGTCGGGTTTAATGTCAGGTTGTCATGCAGAAAGTTGGTGGAAATGTCAAGCTTACTTGTAGCAAAAGACCATAGGATGAATCAGTAGTCTAGCTATTCAGACTCTATCATAGGTACGTGTGTGTAGCTTAGTGGAATAAAGTGGCATATAAATCACACACCAGAATGCAAAAGCTATCATTGTCGGTGATGCCTATGCACATGCTGATGCATTCCTACTTGCCTAAATGACAGTTCAGTATTTAGATGTAGTGGGGTATATACAGTTTGGAACTAGTTTTAAATCCTATAATTATAGTTCTGCGTCTATGCAGTGAAACTATAATCTTTAACGGTTAACTGTTTGCATTCTGGGAGGCACTGCATTATCTTTTTTGGAAGCAGAAGATTTTTCAAGCTAAATGCAGAAATAAAATTTTTTATTTACTGGTAAACATATTTTGTGAAGTGATAACACACTTTCCCTTTCAACCATACAACTAAAAATTTTACATCAAGCTAGACCAAAATGTTTTTGTAAGGTTTTTCACCCCTAATTTCCATCACCCCTGTTTTTGGACAATGCTATGTTTGCACCTTGATATGCTTAGACAGCCCTACATGTATTTGCTGCTAAGTTCTAATGCCCATGTAGTTCCAACGCTCCTATGTTCCAACACCTCTATGTATCTACACCCCTATATTTGGACACCCGTATGTTTTGACACCCTTATGTTGTAACGCCGAGTATGATCCTCCCAAAATTCCTAAGATTCTTATGTCAGTTTCAATTAAACTTCTCTATACACACATGTATGTATACAGGTGTCGGAATATAGAGGTGTCAGATCAAAGGACTGCCACTGTGGGTTAACACCTGCTTGATAGCGCAATTTCATGAAGCTATATCTTAAAAACATTTCTGTATCTCCCACTCGAAATGAAAAAAAAAAAAAAAGTTCTGAGATAATGATAATATATATATCTTGTTTACCCACGGTAGCCTGACCAGTAATTAATACTGTTCTCATTGTAGCATTGCAATGCCTAGGCTTTGACTGGGCTACCATGATAAGGCGCATGAGCATACAAGGAATTTCTTCCTGCCGAGTACCCATTTATTTCACCTGGGTGGAGAGTGACAAATGTAGCTTAATGTCTTGCCAGAGGACATTAATGCCTTGGCAGGGATTTGAACCCTGTATCATGAGCTTAACAGTTCACTGACTTATCTACTAGACTACAACATCTCCACTGGTGAGAATCAGAATGATGTATGTTCTACAAGACTAATTCCATTCTCATCAGGGTGAAATTCAAGCGCAGAGTTTGACTAAGCATATATTGCATGGGACACTGTGTCCGGGAAAATTGTCACATAAATGAGCTTCCCAGACCTAACCTTTATTCAAGCTATTTATAATGGCAGAAAGCCTGGGAGCCACTACTTATGTGGAATAAAAACAGTAATTTGCACCCTGCCTTATCAAAGGTTTGACATGATGGGGGTGAATTCTAGATCCTCAAAGCCGATATTTTTTTCTTCAGATTTGAATGAAATAATACCTGACAGTAGTAAGACATAAATAGGTTAATATAATTTTACAAGGAAGCATGATGGCTGAGTGGTAGAGCAGTGGTCTCGTAACTGGCTGCACCCGCGTTTGAAACCAAGTGGATGCACTAGTGCCCTTTGGTAAGGCATTAATCCTCATTACCAAGTCCCTCTGAGAGGACTTAAAGCCATCGGTCCCGGGTTACTTATTTACAAGCATACATATCAACCATCAACAACTTTGTAGAATACATCAAGGATTCTTTCAGATTAATCATTAATCAAAGGTAGTCTTAAATTCTGGTAATGACCCCCCCCCCCCCCCCACAAAAAGAAAGAAAGAAAACCAACTAAAATAAACCAACAAAAACAACAAACCTTTGTAAGAAAGAAAACACAACAACTAAAACAAACACATTACAACAACAACAACAAACCTTCACAGAATTCCTCAAAATTCACTGACTGTTTTTGTCTGCCAAACAAAGAAACTGAAAAAATAGCTGAATTTAGCAGAGGTAGTTGTCCCAACCAATATTACAGGTAGTGCGTTGATGCACCGTTCCAATTGTTTTGAAGTTTCCATCAGGTTGCCAAATAAAAACAACTCATATACTGCATGATAAACAGGCCAAAAGAACTTTACAATAGTTTATTTTTGCAATTTACTTTTTATAACCAGAAATTAAATAATGAATCTGCAGTATTGATAAAAATTGTTTTGAAATCACTGCTGATATCCACATCTGGTAGAAATGTAATATGCATGAGTTAGCTGTTTGTCTACTCCCACCCATTGAAATATGTGCAATCTGGGTTAGATATTAACATAGTATGGATTTCATTGGATAAGGATGTTAATGCTGGTCCACAAATCTTTAGATTGATGAAGATAATTGCCAACATTGTGCATCATTTACAGGTATATTCCCACCCAGTGGTTGGAGAACACAAGTGATTTGAGTACAAAAAAATGAGGATCATATGTTGGCGATTAAGGGTGTTATGGTGCACTTTATTATGCCTTTGTATTTAGAAACTGCATGTTTAAGACAGTTTCTAAAGTGGTTGCTTTGTATAAAATCATGCTTTTTTTCGGGAGGGGGGGGGGGGGGGGACTTAGTTGAATAACTTATGTTATGACAGTAGTCTACTGTGAAACACTGTTTTTTGAGTTATGAGAATGAATATTTGGAAAGCAGATTCAGCCCACTTTTTTCACAAGTGAAGATACCCTGCAGATACTTGTTTGCTAGCACCTCATTACTCAAAAGTCACAGAAAGAGAATTCAATTACACCTCAATCAACGGTCAAATCGGGGGTGGGAGAGAGATAGAGAACAACTATCACATTACATGGGTAAATAATTGGATTCTCGACACCCTCAAATCTGGATAATCCAATAGAAATGTTATCAGTTTCGGTGTAATGAGCCGTGTGTGTTGGTAGCTGCTGTGGTATCTTTAGAACTTTGGGAATGGAATCAGTGACGTTCCTTGCTAGGATTTTATCCTTCTTAATTTACATGATCAGATTCCTTATGCACCTTTCACCCTAAAGGAAGGTAAAATGGTAAGAAGGGGTGGGAGGGAGGGTGAAAGAGAGAGAGAGAGAGAGAGAGAGAGAGAGAGAATGTAAGAGAAAAAGACCAAAATATATAGAATGACAGAAGTAGTAGATAAGAAGATGGGAGCCATATAGATAAAGAAAAAGATTGAAAAACTAGGAAGAGAGAGAGGAAGAGGATGAGGAGAAGAAGAGAGAAAGGGAGAGAGAGGAAAAGAGAGAGGATGGGAGGAGAGAAAGGAAAAGGGTGTGAGTGGAAAAGAGATGGAAGAAAGGAATATAATGAAAGGGGAGAGGGGGAGAGAGTACTGAAGAGAGAGACAGACAAACAGAGAGAGAGAGAGAGAAGGAAAGAAAGAGAGAACCTGAATTAATCAGTTTGTTAGGTTACTCCAAGGAATATTCAGTTCAGTGTATTGTAAAGTTTAGAGTTTAATTTCAAGGTTTCTACCAAGATATTTTCCTAAAGCTGCTCTGAGCTATGACCCATAATCCACAGGGGGGAAAAAATGGAAATTATATATATGGAAATGGCGTATTTTGTTGCTTTCCTGAAATGAGGTCATTACAGCTATTTGGAATAATAAACATATTCGGACAATTTGTAACAAGCCAGTGATTACTCCCAGGAAATCCTTTGAGCTATGATTTACTATAGTAATCAGTGGTGAATAATCATTGGAGTGATAATATTTGAAAAGAGATTCCTAGATTATAAAACCATAGAGTAAATTTTGTAGTAAAATTATTCTGTGATAACCATCTAGAGATTTGAAGAAAAAAAAATGATGCATTTTAAATAGATTTTAACTCATGGACTTCTGGTTGACACTGAGTTCATAACAATGTAAAGTATGGGTTGACCCCAAATGAAATCTGTGAGATTTCTGTTTTAGATGATGAGTTATTCTATATTCACAACTCTAAACAGCTTCTTTTCATTAGCTAACTGGAAGTAAACAATAAGTCATTATATTATGCTACCCCAGTATAAAATATCTTTGTTTTCCTTCATTTTCTACAATATTTTTCATAAAAACCCCATTTATTTCAAATAACTGACAGCCAAGGATACAGTAAAGAAGTTTACTTCATGAGAAAGTGTTGCTACTTAATTCAATTCTGACTGGAGATTAAACAATTGTAGTGAAGCCCAATTATGTGGACAGACAGCAGTGTGTACATTTACATGTAAGTGGCAAATAGCAAATTAGAATACCTTTGTAAACAGACAGAGAAAATAGTTAATCAGGCCTACTGTGTGACGTCTATGTATGCAAATTTCTTGAATGAAGACAAACATATAAAAGTACTATTCAGCTTTTGGAACTAGATGTTGAAAAATCAGTCCCAATTTGAGAGAAGGAAGATTACACATGTATGTCTGTATGTGTGGTGACAATCTCATGGCATTTCTTTGAAATCACTCTTCTTTTGTCAGCAACTGCTATAAAATCCACCACTACGTGATCTACTCGGTCATCAAAGGGTGAAGAGTTGTAGAGCCAAGATACGTACATTATTCATGTAGATTGGAACAAATCAGTGACCCGGCATTTGTTTTGGTGACATTTGTATCGGTCTATATTTTGTCAAAGATGTAGGATTAGGATTAGGGTTAGGATTAGGGTTATTATTGGGTTTAAGGTTAGAGTTAGGGCTGTGATTGGGTTTAGGGTTAGGGTTAGGGTTGTAGTATGGTTGAGGGTTAGGATTAAGGGCTAGGTATATAATGTTTAGTCCTTGGTTGAAGTTGGTCAATGTAGGAAATTTACCCAGGAGCAAGTTCCGCCGGAGTCTTTGTCGTACAATCAGCAAATCATGTAGCTCAGCTAGCTTGTCATTTCCTAGGAAACATACCTCAATTCCTACTAATCCTAGCTCATCCTACGTCCAAATACACTCGGTCAGTTTACATGTATGCTTTTGTTCTGAATATATATGTACTGTACTTACAGTTGTAACCCCGATGTGTTTGTGCGTGCTGATCATGTACTCTGGGTCTGGGAGATATGTATTTTTGATAGCGAGTCGCCTAGATGTGTTTTGATATTGATCGATGGTGTATATTGTGGATGCAGCTGACACGTTGGGGGGGCCCACTTCTGGTCTGTATCAGAGCACGGAATAGCGCTACGCATGGGAGATGTTTGTATTAGGAGAGAGAGAGAGAGAGAGAGAGAGAGAGAGAGAGAGAGAAAGAGAGCGATAAATGGAGAGAGAAAGAGAGAGATTAAGAGAGAGTTTGTGTTTATGTGATAGAAAGAGAGAGAAAGAGGTATTGATAAACAGAAAGAGAGAGTGAGAGATTAAGAGTGGGACTGTGTGTGTTTGAGAGAGAGGGGGGGGGTAGATATTTGAAAAGATGATATATGGGATGTGATGAAGAAGGAGAGATAGGAATTACAAGAAGAGAAGGATAAAAAAAAAGAGTGAGCTAAGGACAGAGAGAGAGAGAGAGGGGGGAGGGGAGAAGAAGTAAGAGGAACATTAGTTGTGTGCTTTGGGTTAGAGAGAGTGAGAGAGAGAGAGAGAGAGAGATAAAGTAAGAGAATAAGAGCTGAAGAGGAAGAGAAGGAGAGTGGGTGTTAGAGAAAGAAAAGTTATGAGAAAGACACACCCAGATAACCCCCACCTAATAAGAAAGATACATGTATCAATGTGATAGGTGAGCAATACAGAAAAGGCAACATGGCTGATCTAAGGTAGATGAGAACTCACTTGGATGGTATTCTTTTAAAATTGACCAAATTCTCTTTCAAAGCTGATATAGAGATATCTCCATTTTTATGAAATAATTGGGCCATCACCTGTCAGGAAATATATTTTTTCTAAATTGTACCTGAAATGAAAAATTAATGCCAAGGAGGAACAGAACATCGATCAAGCATTCTCTTCAAATCTTCATGCATGGATTAAAAAGTGTCAAATGAATGCAGCGAATTGACCCATTCCTGGCATGTGGTAATATCCCTATTGGTGGTCGTCATCTATTGAGAAGCAGAAGGACTTTAACCATACCTCAAGGGATGCAAGTTAATGCCCTTATGGCTCTCTGGAGATGATATGCTGGGGTCTTTAACGGTTTGAATTTCTAATCAAAGTCAGTGAGGCTTAGCTCCACCTCTTAGCCCTGCTATGTGGATGAAGCCCGGATATTATTGGAGTACGGTTACTTCCCGTCTGAATAATCTGTTGTGGTGAGAGTACACGTGTATGCATATTTCATGCAATCAAAATGGAAATCCAGGTAAAGATAGAGAGAGAGAGAGAGAGAGAGAAATGTGTGAGAAGATGAGGAAAATAGAAAAAGAAAGAGGGGCGGGAGTGAGTAAGAGCTTGAAGAGTGAGAGAGAGAGAGAGAGTTGGGGAGGGTAGGGAGCAAGAAGAGAAAAGGAGAGAGAGAGAGAGAGAGGGGTATAGTTTACACTCTCAGTCAGACAGACAGTGATAGATAGATACAGATTTTAAATGAAATTCTTTTTTTCTAATACTTAATCAGAAGGTCATTTTATGGGTATACTATCCTTTAATACAAACTTTTCAATTGAGAAATGAGTGCTTTTCAGAAATACATCTCCAATACAATGTGTTATACACATATATCATTTAAATGCACATATTCCTTACTATATTTTTGAATGAATGAATGAATGAAAGAACTTTATTACTACAAATTGATCATAATTCAGTATGCATTTGAAATACAGATCTTTGGGTAATTTAAGACACCACTACAATGTAGATAGCAATACTGTTCATAGGGTGCGGTGCCCTTGTGACAAATATGAATAACTCACATTATAAATGCATTACATTCCTTCTAAAAAATTACTATGACGTAAAATTAGAGTTGCGAATATTGACACTAAGGCATGTGGGTTGGTATTTACCAAGGATGTGGAATATCGTTTTGTAATAAATGATTTTAAGGACATTTTGTTCTCTAAAAGCAAGAAGGGCATTAACTATTTTTCCTCTTAGCAGATAATATCTTTACACATTTTTTTTACCAAGGATGTGGAATATCGTTTTGTAATAAATGATTTTAAGGACATTTTGTTCTCTAAGAGCAAGAAGGGCATTAACTATTTTTCCTCTCAGCAGATAATATCTTTACACATTTTTGAAAGACAATGGTAAAGTTATGTATGTGTCATTTGCTAAGTGCCAGAAGGGCATTAACTCATGTACTTAAATTCTGAGTGAAAACCCTCTGGCTTTCAACAGACATTATAATCTGTTGCAAACTAAAAGGAAATTTACTTATAGCACTTTACACAGAGTTAAAGGGTATCAATCACAAAAAATATTTTGCTCTGTATGTTTGAGGTTCCATGTTGCTATACTTTATTCAAAATATTGGCTTCAAATATTACTTCCATAAGACATATATTGCAAGTTTAAGTACACTCTCAATTAAACCAACTAAAAAAAATAAAAACAACTTGTGAATAGACTAGTTGATCACCCATACACGCTCGCAAAGAATAGCAGCCCGCGTGGAACTGAAGTCGGAGTTGGGTTTCGTGCATGCATTTTCATGTTATCTTATATTTTCTTCATACTCCTTAACTGTTGCCCTATAGAATGCTAGGTAAAGTTCTTTGAGGTTAATTTTATACTTTCTAGCCTTATCAAATTACCTTTTTTTAAAGTGATTGTTACACTTTAATGCCCTTGTAGCTTTCCGTAGACAATACATGTATGATGCGTATGAGTGTGCCTCTATTTACATGTAGACCAACTTGATTCGAAGGTTCAAGAGCATTTGTAATGGATGTAATGGCCTTTATAGCTAACCTTGGCATTCTATCATCCTTGAGAGCAGGATGAACGTAGTATCATTTGCAGTAGATTTTGTAGTCTGTCGAATAAGCATGAGAAGGTGGCAATGTAACAGCTATAGTTGAAAGACACTGTTGAAAGACTACTGGTTACCTACCTGTACATACATACACTACTTTTAGCGTGGCCTGGTATTATGGAGAAATAGAATTAATGTACATAAAATGTACTGTATGGTTAATGTACCTTAATTTTTTTCTCCTCCCTTTCCTCTTTTCTTCCCTTTTTTCTCTCTCATTATCTTTTTTCTCTTTTACTAATTTCTCCTGTTATTCTCTTCAAATTTCTTCCTTCCTCCCTCTCTGTCTTCTCTCTCTCTCTCTCTCTCTCTCTCTCTCTCTCTCTCTTTCACACATTATTTTCCATTATGGGTGTTTCTCTTAATATTTGTCTGCAGTTCTGTATTTTTCTTAATCATTTTTTTTTAAATCACATCCTTTCCTTTTTTTTTCTTTCCTTTTTTGTTACTTTTTTATTCTTCCATTCTCCCTCCCTTTCTTCTTCCCTTCTCTCTCTCCTTCTCTTCTTCCTTTCTCTCTCTCTCTCTCTCTCTCTCCATCTCTCTCTGTATGCCTGAAAGAAGCTCTCACAACCATCCTCAATGTTATCATCCCCCCTTTAGCACCTACGTGAAGATTATCACATAGTCTAATCCTTGATTAGCTCACTGTCTCACCACCTCTCTCCAGAGACAGTTTCATAAATATTTCCATAACCATCCCCTTCGTCTTGTCAGTTACCACATGATGGCCGCGCGATCAATTTCATTGGGAAGCTGTCGCCATGGTCATTAACGTTCCAATCAAGAGATAACGTTTCAAGTGCTCTTGTGTAAACACGACCCCTGGCTGATGTTAAACCACTCCCTCCATCCTTCTGTACAAAGTTATAGAAAGTTTGTTAATCCTTCTCCTAGGACCAGATGGTTCCTGTATGGAGGTGGATCCTATTACCGAACACTTTTCAGAAAATCAACCATAGCAAATAAAATATCCAGTGAATAACTGTCAAACTTACGTAATGAATGCTTAAAGTCCTACAGAAAAAGAAGTTGGTGGAATTTGAAAAGGACAACATAGATTTAATACAATGTTCCCTTCCGAGCGAACCTCTTCCCAACGACGCGAAGTTTTGGTTCCTTGAAAAGGGTATTGTATTACCGAACGTGTGCCCCCTATGGGAAAAAGATGCACAACTTACCCCGATTCGGGGCCAGCGGGGTGACGACTGGGGTGACAAGAGAGCAGGTTATAAGATATTACTTATGATTTTTGCCTCATTTTATAATCTTTGCCTCATTTTATGATCTTCTGCCCTGTGTTCTCTGTGTCAAATAGTGTGGAGAACGTACGCGTAGTCCCACGAGTATGAAAGCCATTTTTGGCGCTTAGCTGTACGTGCTCGGTAATACAATGCTGTTCGGAAATACAATCCATGACTATACTAAGCCTATAGGAATGACAGAATGCAGTAGTCAATATTTTAAAGAGGTAATCTTCTGGCAATTAAGGACCTCTGCAGTATACATGTATGTCTTAATGATTCTCATAAGGTAACTTAGCGAAATGAAGGGGCACAAAAAGACACGTCCACAATGCAAAAAAGGCATAATTGTTGATGATATAGGTGAATTAAAAGTCGTGATTTGCATATCTGATGACAGTTTTTATATCATTTGGCCTAATCAAGGTCATAGATGTATTTATCCCCTTCCATGCCACCAGACATTTGAGCAAGTGTCAAAAATGAACTTACAAGAGTTAAATATTAACTGTCAAAGAGTTTTTTTTCTTGAGCAAACTGAGCAAAGATATATTTCATAGGAATAAAAATTATACTGATGGCGCAGGTTTCTGTATGAGGAAGAATTTTCAAGCCATTCCGAGCCTAAACATAATGTCAACACTCAAATTTTGGGGCGGGATTTGCCGCCCACGGCATGGTAGGGGTTAACCAGCTCTGTTTCCCCATAATCTGCTTCTACTGTACCTCGATGCCATAAAATTATTAATTTTTACAAATATGCATTTTGCATTCCGGACGTATCTTTTCTTGACACTACATTTTGCTATTAAAGTTACTTAATGAAACTGTTTTTTAAGAGAAGCTATTCAAAAATTTCCTTAGAATATTTTGAAAAATTTATTTTTGGAGACTTTTTCCAACTGTTAACTTTTTTTCTGGGACGCACTGTAGATCATTCCTATGTAACGCAACCAGCCATTCAGAGTAACCTTTAAAATGTCCTTTCCCAAAATAATTGGGAAGAACATCGTCTTTAAGATTGCATCCCAAACGTTCTTTCATCAAGTGGCAGGAGCTACGTGTGTATCACTTTGCGTGATGGATCCAGGCAGGATGCGAGATGCGCGGATGTGCCTGGAGCAAGAAGGTGGGAGAACAGAATAATTGAAGCTTCACACTGTCCACAATGATTTTAGCGAAATCACACCTCCGCAAGCACCTCTGATTATCCGTTACTGTTTATAGGTGGGCTGATCAGAGCCTGGAATAATTCAGCACCAATGTTGGTGCCCCATTCGAGTGCGGCAGCCAACACATCTGTAGAGCAACGCAGGAAAATGTCTTGACATATGTGTTTCTTGTCCCTATTCCTCTTTCCATATTTTCACATTTTCCTATCTCTTGCTCTATTATGCATTGATCTTAATCAACTAAATCATTTTTTTCTGTAGGCTTACATGTTTTTTGTATATATCTAAATATATCTTTTTCTATTCTTCTATTCTTTACATATATTTCTGACTATAAGTCTATTTATGTATATATTCATTTATATTTATAGCAATCTAAATATCTGTTAGTAGATCCTTAGATCTTAATATATTTCTCTTGCTCGCTCACTCACTCAATCTCAGTCTTTTATTCATTTTGTCTTTTGTTGGGGAACCAGTGTCCTGAAATATGCAAAAGTGATCTGAAGGATGAACTTTGAAAGTCATTCTATCCTAGAGAGAGAGTCAAAGAGAAGAGAAAATATAGAAAGAAAGACAGATCAAGAGAGAGAGAGAGAGAGTAGTGCAAGGAAAAAATGTATACATACGACATAACTCCTCAAACTTTCACAAAGTACTTCACCCAGGTCAGCAAGTTTTGTTCCGATTTCTTTGAAACAATAAAACACCTTGATTCCAAATTCTGTCTGTTTCTCGACCCTGAAACATCATCTATCCTCTTTCCCATCCTCATCATCTTCTTCTTTATCTTCTCTTACCTTGTTGCCTCCGTCATGTTTACTTATTTTCAGCCAGGCTTCCAGTCTGAATGTGGCGTTGTTGATACAGCTTTCTCTAGCGATGAGAAGCGGTGTATTTCTCCCCTCCTTGTGTCGGTGCGAGAGAGGGCATTTGCAATTCCACAAGCATTTATTCAACAAAGCTGGACACATTCCCAGGCTTTGCTAATGTTGAAATGTGAGGATGTATTTGTCAAGGAAGAGCAGTGCACACCTGTCTTTATTTGTTTTTGTTTTTTCCTCAGATTTATGTGTGTTTCTATCTTTGATTCTTGTTGTATTTTTGTTGTTTTATTGTTGTGCAAGGTTTTCACACTTTTTTCTGTTTATCTACTTTGTCCAACACTTCATTATTACTTGAATTTCTCTGTCTTTGTACTTTTGTTTATTTTTTCTTGATCTCTCTCTGTCCATGCTGTTTTCTGCACTTCTTGTTTTGGTGATTCTCACTTTGACTAAACTTGTTTCCTCGCACTTTCACCTTTTAAAAAAAATTATTGATAATGGTAGCTTCTTGTATAGCCTTGTACTGAAAAAAAATCATAAATTTCCATTTTCTCTAAAGAAAATATTTTATCATACATGCATCCTACATATAATCATTTTACTTATGCTTTTACACAAAACCTGTATGATACAAATCTATTCCCTCATGAAAAACACAGAAAATGAAAATTTAT
Source organism: Heliocidaris tuberculata (assembly GCA_025618425.1). NCBI lineage: Eukaryota > Metazoa > Echinodermata > Echinoidea > Camarodonta > Echinometridae > Heliocidaris > Heliocidaris tuberculata. The sequence goes on along the minus strand of CM046836.1, from coordinate 9,518,045 downwards.
GAATTTTTGTGTACAGAGCAAATGGAAGAAGAGCTCGCAAGATACATCACAGAGTTGCCAATTTTTGTTTGATTTATTACAACTTCAAAAATTCATAACTTTCTTATGTCTTATCAGATTTTGCTCAAACTTTCATTGATTTATTTCTTTAATTTTTCTGCTTCTGAGCCTGATCAGTTAGTCATGGATGGATATTTGACATATTTTGAAAGCTTGAAGGCCTGTAGAAAATAAGTATTTAATTGAAAAGGGCTGTTTTACGTTTCATTGTGAAGGGTATCTTTGAAGGAGTTGAGATTTGATAATATTGGTGTTGCAATGGACATGGTTGCCTAATACAATTATAATCCATAAAATATTCATTGTCACAGACGGACAGAATGCATACCCTTAACCGATCAGGCTCTTCTTTTAAAACCTACTTAATATCGGGGGGGGGGGGGGGGGGGACTTTCCCTTCAAGTATCTCTTACTGACAGTTTTTGTCTCTTTCTATCTCTCTCTGTCTCTCTCTGTCTCTATCTGTTTCTTGTTATATCTATTTTTCTCCATCCTGTAACACAGGTTTAGCTTGCTGCAGTTTGGCTGTTTGACCACTAAACATCTGGTCAAAAAATCAATTTCTTTCTCAAAGTTGTTTACTCATGAACTGCATGATTTGGGGGTTCTATTTTTAATCTGGGATTATGTCTACTCTTTCTGATTCAGGCATATTGATACACCAGACAAATACATTGTGGGTGAAGACTTCCAATCTGTTTTGCTTTTATTCTGTCTTTTTCTTAAAAACCTAAATTACAAACAAAATATGAGTAGCACAACGTGGAACATGATTGCAAAGACTTACAAAAAAAACCAACAACAACTCTAGGGCAATTTCAACACCCTATTGTTATTGCCCATCATGTTTGACATTGAAGATATGTCGTTGTAATGTTCTCACATTTCAAAAGGCGATGCACAAAGCTATTGAAATTGACCAGGGTTAATTTAAAAAAAAAGTCTTTGTGATCTTGTTATTGGCACTATGGCTGTAAATACCAAACAACTTATGGCTTCATTATGATGCACACAAGATGTTGTCACCATATATATTCGTCCCTTTCAGAATTTAAAAAAATGAAAATACTTATTGTGTTTCCCAAATTTTCATTCCATAAAGTATTTTTTAAATGAAATACCCAGCACAAATAATTCAGTCTGAAGTATTTTGTCCTTTTGATCTACATTTTGTCCTTGATATAAATATAGATTAAGATGGAAATGAGCCGAGTTGTAAGTCACTAGTTATCAAGTGTCAAGTTACAAGATCCTCTGACTAATCATACCAACTGATATGCCAAGTTGACTTTGAGCGGTAACGCCTGCAACCTCAACAATATCTCACCTTTCACAAGCAATACACCAACATGTAAACGATGGAAGGAAAAAAAAGAGGCAAACCTAATCCCACCCTCAACTCATGGCAAATGCTGCCGACCTGGAACATCGCAGGAAATGCTGGCCGTTTCCATTTCAAATTCCATGCGCCTGAATATATTGATTGAAATGTTAGCATGAAATCATATCTTTTTAAAGAATGCCTCCTGTAGAAGTAAAACGCCCGTTCACGCAAAGCCCCTGGAGCATAGGAGACAGGTAGGTGAGTGGCACAGTTTCTCCTGTCCCGGCTGCTGGCCGCCTTTTCTTCCATCGCTTTTCACCCCCCTACGCAACCGCTTATTGATTTCGGCAGTCCTTAATGCCATTATGAAGGTGGTACGGAGCAAATGCTGCCTCCGAAAAGCGAAATCGGATCTTGAGTCAAGTATGTCGGTTCAGATAAACCTCTGATGTCTTCTTTAGGCTTGTGTTATGATGTGTATATTTACTGAGGTTTCGGAAGAGAGGGAGAGAGAGAAAGAGATGAGAGAAAGGAAAGAGGAGAGATAGAGAGAGAGAGAGCACATGAGGAAAAGTACCTTTGTCTTTGTGCTTGTGTAATCATGAATATATAAACTATATAGAGATGGAGAGGGAGGGAGAGAGAGAGAGAGAGAGAGAGAAAGAGAAAGGGGCATTCAGGAAGAGGGGGAAGAAGAGAAAGAGAGGTAGAGAGGAATAGATGGAGAAAAATCGATGAAGCAAAAAATAGGAGGAAAAAAGGGGGGAAATGGAGTGAAGAGTGCTACCCTTAAAAATCCACAAATAGGGAGAGAGAGACATATAGAGGAAGAGAGTGAATGTGAGAGAGAAAGAGAGATAGAGAAAGAATAGACAGCGGGATATTAAAACATAGCAAGAGGAATAGGGAAAATGGAGGGAGTCGGAGAAGCAGTGTCTCCTCAAAAAGTTAAGTCTCTTTGGCGAACAAAAGACAAATGAAAGAAATGTACCCCCAAAAAAACTTGGAAGACAGAAAGGATTGCAAATATGGATATGTCTTCAGGGAGTTATGAAAGTCTCTATTTATGTACCGTTACAACTGTCTAGATCATATTGCATGGGAAGTTTGCACGTAATTGTTTGATATTTTGACAGGTGACATCTACAAATCGCAAATTTTGACCAAAAATTGATTCCATGTTATTGTGCACTAATTCACTGACATTCTTGGCACCATCTGTCTGCAGACAAGATGAAGAGCAAATATATTTAAGATTCATTTTCACCTCATATCACATAGGAAGGCATACTCCTACATGTATGTTCTTTTATATGTTCTTAATATTTTGAACTGTTTATTGTGAAGTGAGTTTGTTCATGTTTTTATTATGATTTATTCAGCAAAGACAAAATCAAGAAATCATTGAATACAAAACAACAGTAGATTTAGAAGAGAGTCGTAAGAAGGCTGGGAAAAGAAAAAGATTAACTAAATAACTATAACCTGAAGGTCTTCTTTTCCAGTGTGAGCTGAATCTCTTAAACATTTGCCTTACTTATTTTATCCTTAAAATTTCATTACCATGATTTTGTAAACATGACCCTTCATTTCCTAATTATCTGTTCTTTTGCTGGTATGAGTGGGTGTGTGTTTGTTGGTGTGTGTGTGTGTGGGGGGGGGGGGTCAATTACCTGCATAAAATCATAACAATCTTTTACGTCCTTAATGTGTAAGGATATACTGGCATAGTGATAACACACAGTACCTACATGTGATAAATTTAGAAAGTTATGTTAATTTTAGGCTCTCTATTATATAGGCCACCCCTTAGCAATAGTTTTAACATTGCTGGTATGATAGATTTAGAATAATGAAGGACAGGAATCATCTAAAAAAAAAAAAAGTAGTTTGTGTACATGTATGAAATGAGTTCCCTCCGCCCAAAAAACTTTAACATTGCATTCTATGGGTTAATGGTTTTAAAGAGAAGGTTGAGTTCCAGGAAAGGTAAAAAATAGTTTGTGAGCTTTCTCATTCTTTTTATGTTAGTTTGGAAGATGATCATAGTATAGAAATGTCCCCTGAAAAGGATTGCTCTTCAAATGCCCTCACAATCAAAATATGACAAGTAACAGCTGAAATGTGTGTAGTCCCATGCATATACATGTACACATTTCTGTGTGGAGTGCATGTGACTCGCAGCAGGATTGAGTCCATTTCTTATCATTTTGGTGATTCCAAAACCTTACAGCATACATCATTGCAATTCTTATTTGCTATATGATCAACCTTTCCCAGTTGCTTTGAGACAGTTTCTTTCACAATTCAATCTCATGACCAGAACTCAACTTTATCTTTAAGGAGTATAATATATATATATATATATATATATATATATATATATATATATATATATATATATATATATCTATATATATATCTATATATATATATATATATATATATATATATATATATATATATATATATATATATATATATATATCTATATATATATTTAAAGGATAATATGAAAACCCTTGTGGATTCAACCCAAGTCAGACTTGGGTTTCTTGGGGTATGCTTACCCTTGCAGGTACATGTATCACATGGTCTACTCACTAGTCACTTTTACCCAAGTGTAATTTAATTTTTTAAATTTCTCTTAAAAAAAAAAAAAATCGAAATTCATATTGGAAATATAGTATGTGCCGGCATGAAACAAAAAACATTCAGGGCAAAGTATTTATCGGTGATTGGTCCTTTTTATAACAACATCCTAGATTAATGTTAGTGGTATATAGATATTATTCTTGTACACAAAGCCAGTTGCCTTTAAACCAGCAATTCACTTTTAGTGCCCTGAAAAGAGAGAGGAGGGGCAAAGGGGCAATTTCGTAAAAATGAGCATTTTCATTATCATAAGGTAAAATCAGGAGTGGAAAATTGATAATTTACCAGCAAGAAAGGTGTATTGTATGTAGTGTTTTACATTGTGTGTAATTTTTTTTTTTTGTAAATAAATTTTTAATGTGATAGGAAAATATGTATAAGATTCAAGATATTATTTTGTAAGATATACCAACATTCTTCAGCAATTTACAAGTACCATGCATTTGTACATGTAGAACTAAGGGTTAATGAGCATAAACCCTTATCCAAATTTAGAAATAGCTTCTGTATATGGAATACATTGGAGGCATGATATTAGCACCAAATATATGCCGACGGCAAGCAATTATTGACAATCTCTGCGAAACCTTGGCCATGTGCAATCTTGAATGCAACACGGTGCACAAACATTCATGTATATTAATAAAGCAGCATTCATCAAAGGTGCATCGATAAAACACACACACACAACAGCAGCCGGCCCCCTGCCAACATGCACACATCCTCCACGACCACTGGCTGTTGGTTCTCATATTTCCTGTGATAGTGTAATGCATGACATGCATGCCGCACATGCTGGCACTGTCAATTAATTAAAGCTGATCAGCATGTCTCGATAGCTGATTATCCATGTGAGCTAATGGTGTAACATGGCAATGCCCCAACATATTCACTGGTAATAAATTGCTCTGGGCTTTACTTTGTCAAAGATATACAGCTAGTATTAGGGTTGCACTAGCGTTTCAGGTTAGGTTTAAGGATAGGGTTAGGGCTGGGTATAGAGTTTAGTCCAGGGTTGAAATTAAAGGGTACCAATCACCAAAAAATATTTTGCTCTGTATGTTAGAGGTCCCATGTCATTATACTATATTCAAAATATGGTCTTCAAATATTACTTCTATAAAGAGATATTGCAAGTTAATTGCAGTCTCTGTAAGCATAGAAGCGTCTTATGAGTAGACTTCTCAACGCACCCTTACGTGCTCACCAAGATAAGGCGATAAGGATAATTTTTTTTCAACTTTTCGATAAAGTTCCTAACCATGTATATCATTTTCAATGACATTACATTTTACATTTATTGTTGCCAATTTGAAGAACAAAATGTGATCAATTTAGCCCTTGAATAATTCCTGTCCTGACAGGGTTAACAAAGATAGCACAACAGCAGGCTATTGCTATACAAGGTTGTTCATCATTGCTTATGAAGATATGAACATAGTTTCATATTCAGTGGTGCCAGTTTTCATGCTCTTGCTTGATTGCAAACCCTGTCATTTCCATTTTAGGCTTTTTTAGGTTTCGTATTAATCGGAATATTTGGGGGCACCAACATGTCTTGGACTCTTCTCAGGCTAATTCAGTAAACCAACTTTTGTCCCTATATATTTCACTTTTTATGTATATATGTAACACAGCTTATAAGGAAGTGATTGTTAATATATCATACTTTGCTTTCAGTGCTTGAGCTTGCAGTACTTGCAGATTTTTTTCATTTTGTGCAAGCTGTTCCCTTCAGATTTTGGTATATATAATAAATGTTACAATACAAGTTTTTGTACATTATTATAAAGCCCTGAACGTGGTTTCATATTGCACTTATGCAGCTTATTGTACAAAATGAAAGTAATTGTGCATAAACAACACTCACCTATTGATGTTCAAAAGTAAGCTTTTTATTATACCTTTTGGTACAGATACTTAATGTTACCAAAAATATGGCAATTATGTATCTCCCTTTTGTACTCTCTCACTCTCTCTTTCTTTCTCACTCTCTCAATTTGATGTCTTACTTTCATCTATTTGACTTTTGTTATTGTATTCAATCCTGCATACGATATCCTTCAAAGATTACCATTTTGCTCTCTCTTTTAAATCTCTCTTTCTTCATCTCTACTGCTCTTTTCCCCCTCTTCTATCTGCATGGATCTGTATCTCTCTCTCTCTCTTTCTTCATCTCTACTGCTCTTTTCCCCTCTTCTATCTGCATGGATCTGTATCTCTCTCTCTTCTCACTAATCTTGTAAACAGCCCTCCCTTTCTCCTGTAGCTTGCGTCACCCTGACTTGCACAGATATCGTCCACACTGAAGACCATTATCCTGCTATGATTGCCTCCCATCAATTCCACTTTCCCCAATAACCGGCAGAAGCCATGGCCAGACAGTCACATTAATTTCTCCAAATTGGCCGGGAGGCTTTAAGCTGCACGTACAGCTTTCTTCCACTGTATCCTTCCCCTGCAATACAACATAGAGCGCTTTATGGCTCGCGCAAGGGTCTTCCCTTCAAGGCTGAAATAATACTGCGGTGCACATCATTTTTGACATTTTCCAACCAAAATGAAATGTTCGACTTGATATTTACAATGACGAAGTCAGCCGTGCTGCGTGCATTGGCGAGGGGCCCGATATTTCATGCGGGGGCTTATTTTAGAAATGTTTTCTGATTTCGCTCCTTTTTTGGGGTAAACAATTGCTTTTCTTTATTCAATAAATCATCAATTGAATGCTCTTACATGCCCTTCTGCATCTTAACAGACAATATATTTTGTGTTCATTATATTGGTCTTTTTGTCCTTCAGTGAGAAAATATGCAGTGTGAATGAAATAACTGTTAATAAGAAAATGACCAACTAGCCGCGATACCCCCCCCCCCCCACAAAAGCGAGTACGTCCTTTTATTTACGAAAATATCAATATTTTAACGCTTCTAGTCACATAATCCATATATTTTATGGCAAACTTTATTTGTGTATGCAGACATATCACATGATATCTACTCTCTCTTAATTTTTAAAAAAGTGACTTTTCTCTCTATTTTCACTCTATTTTCACTCTAATTTTCACTCCCTGGGAGTCACATCAGTGATTACTCTGTAGTTGTTCTTTTAGACAGTGTACTAATACTTCTTAAAATGCAGGCTTTTCTTTCTCCTTTAGCTGCATGCAATGTTACACTGAATAATGTATATTTGCCAAGTAAAGTGTGCCTGTATTTTTTATGAAGCTAGTATAGGCTTGGTTTTTAGCATTTTTAAAAAATTCACCCATGCATCAGAGAGTATTTTGAAATGCCTAAGCTACTATTGGTATTAAGGTGTGTGAGATATCAATATAGTTGTATAGGAATTATTTTCACTGCACAGATATTCATATTTTTTGGCAATTAGTTACAAAATGCAGCAGATGCCAATGCTTCTGCAGTCATACCCTTTACTCGTACAATTTCACAAGAGTAGTTCTTAGTTATTGTGCTTTTTTCATTGCAGAAAATGATATCAATTTTATTTGGAGACAAACCCCCTTTTGTAAGAAAAATATTGGATACCAATTTGTACATTTTTAAAAGTATTTTTTAAAAAGCAGATTTTTTATCAGTAAAACATCCATTCGATCTTTTGAAAAGCCTCATTGTTAACTGTTTGCTAGATCATCAATATTATGATTGTTTTCTCTCTTTATTTTTCTTGTTACAGTTTGCAGTTTTGTAGTCCACAAACGCTGTCATGAGTTTGTTACTTTCATATGCCCTGGGACAGATCCAGGGGTGGATTCAGATGTAAGTACCAAAGATCTTGAATGTTTTTTTATGTTTAATATCAAAACTTTCTTTAAAAATTAATGATTACAGCTTGAGACTCTAGATACCAAAAACTGGTTTGATGTGTCCTATTGTCTTCACAAATGGACCACAGTCTCATATGGTTACATGTCGTTTTTCTGAAGGTTCATAATTCCGAAGGTTCTTATTTCCGAAGGTTCGTTACTTCGACTGTTCGTAATTCCGAAAATGAAATAGGGTTCATAATTCTGAAAATGAAAAAGGGTTCATATTTCCGAAGGTTTCGTAATTCCGAAAAGTTATGTAGGGCTCTTTTGAATTTTCAGAATTACGAACCTTCGGAATTATGAACCCTTTTCCATTTTCGAAATTACGAACCCTATTTTATTTTCGGAATTACGAACCCTATTTTATTTTCGGAATTACGAACCAAAGGAATAATGAATCTTCGGAGTAATGTTCGGAATTATGAACCCTATTTCATTTTCCGAATTATGAACTCCCGGCTAAAGGAAATTTGTGTTTTGGAATTACGAACCAAAGGAATAACGAATCTTCAGAGTAATGTTCGGAATTATGAACCCTATTTCATTTTCCGAATTATGAACTCCCGGCTATAGGAAATTTGTGTTTTGGAATTATGAACCTTCTGAAAAATGAGTACCCTCTCTCTTCAGTCTGACAATCCAAAACATTTAAAAGTGATTTAATTATTTTACATTAATCTATCTTTAAATGCTTAAGAAAACATATTGGAAAGAGTTGGCCAAAATTTTCAACTATGTTAAGAGAGAAGTTTGCATCTTTGTACTCTATTTTTTTAGTGTATTGTGTACATTTTGGAATTTACTACTCAAATTGTCTACAAAGTCATTTTTAAAGATGTGACAAGTAGGTGTTTCTTTTTATTGGTTATGATCTACACATTCAAACACGTTAGATGGATATGTCATAACTCACAGCAAATGCCAGACATTTTACTCACAGTTATCTTTACCATAATTATGTAAAAGTGAATCTTACGGGTAATCCTCTTGAAGAGCATAAATGAACACATTAATCAAAGGTAAAATAAGTAACCTGGGGGGTGTTTCATGAAGCTGTTCGTAAAGTTATGCATGACTTTACGTACGACTTGAATATGAAGTGCCAAATGAAATACCCAACGTTTTTCCTTAAGTTTTAACAAAGTATGACTGTATTTCCAATAATCTCAATTAGTTTGTTTCAAAAAGTATACTTTGCATTAAAAATGCTTGTTAAGAATGAGAATGTTAATCTACATTTGCATATTTCAACTTTAGCGGATGCGATTAAAAAATGATTGGGAATCACATTTGGCTTGTCATATTAGTCATTCGTAAAGTCGTTTGTAACTTTACGAACAGCTTTATGAAACACCCCCCTGTTTATTACTAAGTGACATTGTTGATGTCTTGTAATGTAATAATCACGATAATTGTATGTGAAGTGCAATGGATAACGGTAAACTCTTTAAAGTACACTAGTTTCAGGTGTAGTGGAAAATACTTGTCACTTTAGTTGCGATATTCTACAGATGTTTAAATATGTGACACGTAAGTTTGTTAGTTAATCATATGTCTAGTACTAATGATTAGTCATTTATTGCAATAGAAAACGAGTTGTCATTTTGCTAGTCCTTGTTTCACGTGTATAGCTGCAAGTGTATTTTGTTCGTTTGAGTGTCCAGAGAAACAATTTGGTGCTTTGTCATTTTGAATGAAACCTTACTTTATTCCTGTCATTATGGTGCAAGTTCATTTTGTTAGTATTGCAGGCATTTTATTTTACCTACATGTACATGTAATTTTATATAATTCACCTATTATTTTTCAGATGAAGATAATCTTGTCTTCCTTCTTGAACTTCAAAACTGGTTCAGAAATCGAGCCTTAAATATCATGAAGCATAGTTTGTCAAGATGAACAATGAAAATGTGTCTGTGGTTTAAAACTTGTCTGACAAAATCTTTTTTTGTGTGATATATATATTTTTAAAAACCTGGTGGCACATGCATGTTAATGGTTAAGAAAGCCATGTTGGAATGTTTTGATGTTCTGAACTTCTGAAATGTAAAAGTAAATATGAATAATGGAACAGTAATAGAGGTTGAACAAAAAGCAGGTTGTGCATTTCTCGTCAGAGCAAATTAGGTTATTGTGGCATCAAGCACCTTTTTAAAAGGTAACAGACTTTATATTTTATTGGGGAAGGAGCCAATATAAAAACATTTGGAGAAGAAACCACATGAATGCATTTAGTAAGGAAATGGTCTATTGCACCAGCATTCATGTAAGAACCATTGGAGTCATATTAAACAGATTGGGAATGTGTTCTCCATGCATGCTTTAACCTGTCTGTCCAATCAAGCTATATTGCAATTCTAGATTGCTTGTTTAAAGAGAAGCTACTTAGCTTGGAAGAAAGCAAAGCTTTTACTCAACTTACATCTATAATATTTTTTCCTTTTTTTTTCTCTCTCTTAATGTATTCTTGTCTAAATATAGATTATCCTTTTAACTTAATTTAGGAGTTAGCCTTTGACAGGCCTTTGGCTTCTGCTGGCTTCTCCACTCTATAATTAATGTCTTCTTTTTTTTTCCTTCTTCTTTTCTGATGTATGAGTATATATTTCTATTTATGTGTATTTGGTTGTCTTTTGCATTTGTATGTGATTTTGTTGTTGTTTCTTGCTATTTTTATGAGTGGAATAAAACTTGAACTTGAAATAAATATCCCTGTGGAAGCTGATAAAATGAGGATTGGTCTCCCTATTTTCTTTCTTTGTTTAGATATAGTATGGCCAAAATCTTAAAATTGAAAATATTAAATATGATAACCACTGAACAATATGACTGCCGTCCCATATGGGTATATCTGCGTGTGCTTTTCAGTGTTTGTCATCTTCAGCACAATTTAATTTCTTGTTATAATTTTGCCGGCTCAAACAACCTGTAACTTGTCTCTATTCCTCATTTTTTCTTTGTGACCAACATTTCCAAATTACTTGTAATTCTGGACTTATTCTCCCACAATATATATAGTTACATCGCAATACTAAATTGCCTTTAACTCACAAACCACTATACATTGTTCTTCCAGTAGTGTTTACATGAGAAGTTTTGTTTGGTGAGAAGTTTATGGGTTAATTTATTTTGATCATCTTGCATCTTGAGTAGATGTTAATTCACTGCAGTGCGCACATAAGCTGTTGCCTAAAATGTGTATCCATTGCCAAGTTTTGTAACTTCTGTTCAGTTCAGTTGAAATTGAAATCAAGTTCAAGTGATCTCAACTCAAAGCAACTTTTTTGATATTCTGTTTTTTAAAATAATAATGAAGGGTTAGTGTTGGAGACACTTTCAAAGTTAAGGGCTCAACAGAGTTAAGGCTTCATACAGCAAATTGTGATCAAGCTCTTTTTCCTAAAGAGATGATGATCTGTATAGCTTTATTTATTAGCTTTCAGAACTAGATACAATTATTTTTAGTTCAGGATTGCCATTTTCCTGACTTGAACAGATTGAGCCTTATGTTTGGAACATGTACTCAATTAACATGACCATTAAATGTCCTGATGTAGGCCTCCAAACTTTACAACACCATATTTACTTTCGAACACCATACAACCTCTTATTGTCTGTATCAATTTGTGTGAACATTGTGAAGTGTTGCACCTCTTGAGACATGCGTGGGCTAGCAGTGATGGATCCCTTATTCAACATGTCCACCTTACTCCCTTCGATCTCTTCCTAGTTTGATTAAAGGGCAATCCAACCTTTGCAATAATTTGATTTGTGTGAAAGCAGGAAAATCAGAGAAGGAGATTGGTGAAAGTTTGAATGAGATTGGACAAGCAATAAGGAATTTATGATTTTAAAAACGTTTTAATCACTATACATATGGGAATTTCAAATTGGCCGTATCGGTACGGTCACTGTCATGTAGCGGCGGACAACTTTCCCATTCGCTCCAACACACAAAATTACTAAAATATCATTTTTTCAAAATGTATAACTTAGCAGGATCTTTTTTCTTTTTGGAGGACCTGTAATAAGATCTACAATATACTTTGAGTACTGCCCTAAGGGAAAAGTCACTCAGGAGAAAACCAGAATTTAATGATATTTTGGTGTTTGACAAATGGGAGAGTTGACCGTGAATACATCACAATCGATTCACCAAATTGCCAGTTTGAGATATCGTAATCTCATTTTGAAAACATTCATAACTTTCTTATTCTTTGTCCTATTCTTTCAAACTTTCACCATTCTGTTCCTCTTTTTTTTCCCTCTCCTTTCACACAAATCAGATTTTGACAAAGGTTGGATTGCCCTTTAAGTATTTACTTGTAAAGGACCTAACACCTACATGAGCCAATATACAGAATTACAGATGAGCAAACAACCTGTTGAATATTTACCCTAGGCCATGCATTACAATTAGTGCTTACTGCTTTGCTTGGGATTATGGAACATTTGAGAGTTTCAGGCCAAAGTTTATTGTACATGTAGTTGAAACTACTACTAATTCGTCTTTTTTGTATCTCATTGCACATGGTACATGTACTTCTGCATGTATGTATGCATGTGCATGTTGTATAAATAAATTTCATCTATGATTATTACAGATGGTGACATATTTTGTACAGGTTGGAGTAAAAGATATACATCTGCAAATGTGTATTAGGTCGGTTTGTACTGTTAGGTTGTTGTATCATAAGACACAACATTCGCTGTTTATTTTTTAGTTTAAATCATCATAGTTCTTCTAGTTAAAATTTTCAGGATTATCACATGTATTCTGTCAAAAGAAGTTACCCTACCATGAAACATGCAGACACTTCAGTCACATCATATGCTTATCATTTAAAGTAGACATTTTTATGGCTCCGCCCACCGAAGGTGGTGCCGGAGGCATTATGTTTTCAGGTTGTCTGTCCATCCGTCCTGCTTTCTCATTCTCGCGATAAATCAAGAACAGCATGAGGTATGAACTTCAAACTTGGTGCTAGTATGTATCACTATAAGAAGACGATCTGCTTATATTTTGGGGTAAGTAGGTCAAAGGTCACAGGTCAATTACTGAATTGCAGTTAACCTCGTTAACACAATATCGCAAGAACAATTTGAGGTATGAACTTCAAACTTGGTGCTAGTATGTATCACTTAAGAAGGCGATATGATCAGATTTTGGGTATGTAGGTTAAAGGTCACAGAGGTCAGTTCTTAAATTTCTGGCATTAGTCTCGTTCTCGCAGTAACTCAAGAACCATGTGAGGTATGAAATTCAAACTTGGTGCTAGTATGTATCACCATGATCTGATTAGATTTTAGGGTACGTAGGTCAAAGGTCAAAGGTTATGGATGTCATTTAACATGAAATTTCAGGTTTTTGTCTTGTTGACACTCTCTTGAGCTCAATTTGAGCCATTAACTTCAAACTTGGAACTAGTACTGATTAGATTTTGTTCACGTATAGGTCAAAGTTGACATGTCATAGAGGTCATTATATGTGAAATTAACATTTTTTAGCTTTGTTATCACCATATCTCAACTATTTTGTATTCATGACTAGGAGGAGGTATTAAGTGATCAGACTTTTAGGTTATAATGTAGGGTGTAAGGTCTATTGTCAAAGAGGTCAATTAACATGTAATTGTGGGCTTTTTTATGCTGGTTATCACAATATTTCAAGAAGAGTTTGAGCCACAGGCAGAGTAGACGCAGTCACATTCATCTTCAGATGAACTTTGTAGGTTTGCATGGTGGAGTTTATAATGTGGAGAAGGTTTACGGTTCACCATGTGTAGTTAGAAGAAAGGAAATATGGAAATTGAAATAGAAAGACGAGAAAGGATGAGAAGAGGAAAATAGAGGTATTCTTTCATTCATCTTGTTATCAAGTTGTCATGCATGTGGAAATCAATGTAGATACAGTGATTTTTATATTCTTTCAAGAGCCACGAACACACCCTAATGAAAAGCGTACAATACAATTATTGTTTAGTTATATTGAATGCATTCAATCACCGTCTTTACCCATTATATCATTCAATTGGAATGTGAATTGACTCTGCAAACATTAGTGGAAAATTGCAATTTACAGGGAAAGCCCCCTTTTTTACCCTTCCAGTCCCTATTTCATCACACATTGTGTAATCTTCATCTCAAATCCTCAAATGGCTTTAGACATCAGTGCATTTCATAATTAACTTTTGGCTTATAAATCTGAATGGTGCCACAAAGTTTACAGTCATGTTTTACCAATTTTTCTTAGACCAGTTCTCAATTAAATTGTGTAAAGGGGTAGAGTTAAGTTGCTCCCTTACTCATTTTTTATTTTTTGAGGACAATAATTCAAATCTGAATCTGAATCTCTATTGTACCTTAGTAAAGTAAGCCTTCTTTTGTGGAGGCCACATTTTTGCCTAAAGCAATCCAGATTACATCCGGAAAAACAGGCCTCATGGATTGAATAGGTTAAATTTGTCAGTGACAATGCCCCCCCCCCCCCACCACACACACCCCCACATGATACAATAAGTGGACCTACTTAACCCTCACAGTAACATTGGTGAGTTTAACCATGTGAAACCTGATAATGCATCAGTGCATCTGATAGTTTTGGAGAAATAAAAGCTTGCCATTCTTCTTGAAATTGAAAAATGAAATAACTCAAGCGTTTCATGGAAGAATGTTTTTATCAAGATTAACAAGGACAATAAAAAGAGAAACATAAAAAAAACTTCAAGTAATTATTTGTAATACATGTTTTTAACGCGTTGAATACTAAATTCTCTTGTTCCCACTGCCTTAATAAAGGGACCACTCAGTTCCCATAGGCAGTGGGTTAACCTTGGTAGCATTTTATTAATGGTTAGTACAAGCTCACTAAATACAAAACTCTGTTAACATGCTGTATATGTAGTATGACATGTAGTCAATCTGCTGTACATACATTTGTACGTAGGCTTGTCATATAATGCAAAGGCGGGTCCGAAATGCACCACCTTCCATCCCCTGTGTATGCCCTCGTGGCCGCACATGGCCATGCAGCTGTCACACCCGGTGCAGCTTGATGTCAAACTGTCACAGACAATTTTTGACGATGCCCTGCATGCGCGCTGTCTAAATTCATGGTCTAAATTCCGATGAATATATACTGAGCTTGTTTGAAATATTTTGACGCAGTCGATTGCTCAAGTGGATTGAAGAGTTTATATTCTGACATACCAACCAATTTGTCCATATGTTTGAGTGGAGAGGATGAATTGTTTACGTCTGGTGATGAAGTATTGGAAATGGAATACACTGATGTAGAATGGACAATAAATGGACAACACTGTTTCCCATTAAAGTAGTGCTTCGTCATATATAAGTGTACTTCATCATATGCAGATGTACATCAGTTTCTTTGGAAAAACTGTCAAAATAGAGGTGTCATAGTCAAGTGACTTAAGAGAAATATGTTGGGTCCTTGAGTTTTAGCCCCTGTTTTGCAATCTAACCAGGGAAATGTAACTCCCTGCTTTAACCCAGGTATACATTTATGTAATGGGCATTTGTTTACTTTTGGTAGGAAGCAATTCCAAGCATCATGGGCACTTGGTGCATGATCTGCAAGACACTATTTTTTTTTCTTCTTCTGAGCCCCGTTGCATAAAACTTACCATTAACGGTAACTTTGCCATCAACGGTAACTCCCATGGAAACCTTGATTTTGATTGGCTGTTGAGTGATGTTGCCATGGTAGTTACCATTGATAGCAGAGTTACCACTGACAGTAAGTTTTATGCAACGGTGCCCAGAAGACAATAAATCTATAGAAGAAAAAAAATATGGAGATACAAATTGTAGATGCATTAATTCATAGATGGGAAGCAGATGATATCAGTCATGTTCATAAGTAGAACAGTTTTTAGAATGGGATGAAATTCTTGGAAAATATGGGATTACAGGGAGTAAATGGTCATAAATATTTCAGAAGTAGGTCAGTGAGGAGTATATCCTCCCTATCCCAGGCATCTAGTTCAAAGCTTGATGCTGATCGATGGAGAATTCTGTGGGGCTGCATGCATCTGAACCAGGAAGTTAGACGGGTGTGAGTGTATATATATTGCTGGGTGAATCTCAGCCATTCATCGCATTAGATCCCGGGCTGAAAGGAGGGAGTGGGATTAGCTCAGATCCCATCTAAACATTCCCAGCCTGTCATCTATTGGAGCCCCCCCCCCCCCCATCATTTTTTGTCTCCTTTCGACTTCTTATGAATGAATGAATGATTTCCTGGTTGTCGATAAGCTAAGGTACTGTGTAGGCTGTAACTCAGTTCTCAACTGGATTTGCTTTCTGTGTTAATGTAATTGGTTGTTTTGTACAACCCATTCACTGAATCCTTAGGAAAGTGTGGTAATGGGATGATTGGTGAATCTTTGCTAGTAAGAATTCTCTCTTTAGGGATTCAATGTCGTAAATGGCACAACTAGGGACAAAAGGGCAGAGCAGGGGGAACATTTGGGGAAAATCTTGTAACAATTTGTTTTTCTGGCAAGGAATGATGAGACCCTTGTCAAATTTCATTTTAAAAAATAATAGATGAAAAATGAATAAAGAGTCTGCATCATTACTTAGAAAAAAAAATTATACCAAAACTCTTTTCCATTCCACCCTATTCTCTAGATGTCCTTGTATATTTTCTTTTCACTTTTGCCAATCCTATCCTTATTTTTTTTTTTTAATCTTTACATCCTGATTTTTGTTTTCATTTCTTCCTGTACATGAACATGTCTTACATCATGGCCTCAATATTCTTCTTCCATTATTCTTCATCTTGGTCTCGCCCAACTTTAATGTTGCTTAATTTCCTTTTCTTCTCATCCTTCTTCGTAAACTCATTATTCTCCTTCTCCTTTGGTTACTATCTCAGTCTCCACTCATCAGTCCATTTCCTGTAACATATTGCGAACATGTAGGAGGGCACTGGCCTAGTTTGGAAATGGATCATACATTCAATATGTGGGGAAAGGCAATTGGCCATTGATTGCCAATTTGGAGTTGGAACATCTAGCAAGGAATAGCAAGCCACAGACGACAACGACGTGAGGCATGAAGTTAATGATAGTGGAATGACTTGAGCAGCTCAGAAGTAATTGCCTGATGCATTTAGGTGGGGCAGACCCCATTAAAAATAGACAGTGAATGCTTTAACACTTGAAATGTCACAGCCAACCCTGAGGTTGATCGCTGTCACCCCTTTCTATGCATTGGGCAATTCCACATGGGTGGTAACATAACAGTAAAAAAAAAAATGTGCCACAACTCTGAGTGATTTAGCTCTGGGACCCGTTGCATAAAACTTAGCATTGATGGTAACTTTGCCATCAATGGTAACTTCTATTTAAACCTTGAATTTGATTGGCTGTTGAGCAGTGGTACTGTGGTAGTTACAATTGATGGCAGAGTTACCATTAATGGTAAGTTTTATGCAATGGGGCCCTGGAAAGCTCCAAAAGAGCTGTGGTAAAAAAAGAAAAAAAAGAAAACTCTTTGGGATGAAATCTTGATTGTTCTATAGGAAAAAATAAAAAACCAACAACAAACAAACACACAAAAGTTCCCTTTAACAGAAAGAGCATTTTTTACACTGTAACATAATTACATTGCACTACAATTGGGCCTACATAGATAAGAGTTTAAAGTTCCCACAGATTGATAGCAAATTTACACAAAGGGCCAGGTGATTCATCACAGACTCTTATTTTGATTCATCTTATTTAATTTTCAGTAACACAAAGGGCATATATGACAATAACAAAGAATACAAGAAACGAAGTACAATAAGAAAAGAAAAAAATATCAGCTAATGCCTGCAGATCACTGACTCTTATTTGACAATTGAATGAAAATTCCATCTTGCATCTGGAATGTTTCATGATCAACACAATATCTGTAATAGACTTGCCTCAATTAATTGGCATATTTGGTCCTCCAGTTAAAAATTTTGGTCAAGAAATTCATTTAAGATTGTACTCCTTTTGTTTTGATAGAGCCATTTGTTGCACATGGTTATTTCACCCTTTCGATAGGTCTAGAGGGAGTTTTTGTTGACTTTTGGAGAGTACTTTTCATTTCTGTAAATTTGATTTCAATAAATTGTAATGAAATTTTGCAGGAAATATATGCTATGTCTGTCTTCCTGCAAGGTTTACCTTGCAAATCACTTTTAGCTCTTAAAGGCCAAGTCCACACGAATATCAAGTTGACTTGAATAAATGTAGTAAAATTAAACAAGCATAACTGTGAACATTTCACTGAAATCGGATGTAAAATAAGAAAGTTACGGCATTTTTTAAAGTTTTGCATTATTTCATGAAACAGTGATATGCATAAGATGGGCAGTATGCAAATGAGTGAACCGATGATGTTACACACTCACTTTTCCTTATGTATTTTATTATATGAAATTTCAAATATTTCAATTTTTATGGATGTGATAATAAAGAATCTCTCCTTTGTATCAAAATAAGTTACAATAATGATGATTTTACATGTTCCATAAGGAGTCAAACCATGTTTTACATTATTGAAGCAAAAAATTGAAGTATATGATATTTCATATAATAAAATACATAAGGAAAAGTGAGTGTGTGACATCATCAGTTCACTTATTTGCACACCGCCCATATATCACTGGTTCAAGAAATAATGCAAAACTTCAAAATGCCGTAACTTTCTTATTTTACATCCGATTTTAATAAAATTTCACTGTTATGCTCGTTTAATTTTACTCTATTTATTCAAGTCAACTTGATATTAGTGTGGACTTTTTCGCTCAGCTGGGTATAGATCCACCTTTCCAAAGATCCTATGTTATTCGCTTCTAGTCATTTCCTTAGACCCTCGTTTTAAGGGCGGCTGCGGCACACCCCCGTCTTTAAAAAATTTGAGTGCCCCCTCCGGGCCTCTTACCTCTTATGTAGCTGAAATGGTCTACAATTGTTCATATCATAGGGAAGTAGAAATGCTTTTTTGCATTTAATTGAACTGAAAAGGATTGTACAAATACATGTATATTGAGTGCAGCTAGTAAGATGTGTAATCCATTTTTGTTTGGAAGATCCGTGTGAGAATCACATAGTGTGGTGAAATATCTTTTGTGATTTTTTGTGGTCTTGTGCATTGCAACATCAAAAGTTTTCTTTCAGTCATACTATATGAAAAATTAATGTTGTGTGAAAGAAGAGAAATAGAAAAAATTCTTTTGGTATGGTCGGAATCATTGAGGTTAGCTGTTAACTGGCATTTGTCAAAGTCTCTAGATATGAGACAGAACCAAAAATATTTCAATAAATTGAAGGCTATTTCCTTCATTGATTAATTACCTTGTAAAGTGTCCATGGGCCCTCTTTTTTAAAGGGAAAGTCCACCCTGATTACAGGTTGATTTTAAAAGAAGCAGAAAAATTAAAGAAACAGATTATGAAGGTTGGAGCAAAATACGATAAGAAATAAGAAAGGTATGAATTTTTGAAGTTGTAATCAATCAAACACAAATTGGCAATTCTGTGACGTATCTTGTGAGCTCCCCTCCCATTTTACCCTGTACCCCAAAAATCATTAATTGTCATTTTCTCTTTCTCTGGCGTAAAGGGTACGTATGGGTTTGCTTATGCTGAACCCACACTAAGCAAAAGTATGTAACACTATGCCCTTCCATATGTAACACTACGCAAGCCTCAAAGGATGTTTCGTCGGACTGGTGTAGGGTTGCGTACTATTGCGTAGACCTGTGTAAGAACTGCGTACTTTCTACACCCAGTGCTCTACGCCGAAAGTATGCAAAAAATTAAACATGTTTAATTTTTTGCGTCCATCTTGCGTACCCCTTTGGCCAGCATAGGCACAATGTAGTACAGCGTAATCTCGGCGTAGTCGGTACGCAGCACTACGCAACTCTACGTAGGTCCCCCTTTAGATCTAATCATTGCTCATTTACACAAAACCTGTATGAAACAAATCTATTCCTTCGTCATAAACTAAGAAGATGAAAATCTATGAGATTTTCAGTACTGAGCAAATGGGAGAGGAGCTTGCAAGATATGTCTTGGAGTTGCCAATTTGTGTTTGATTGATTACAACTTTATTTCTTGTCAGATTTTGCTCCAACTTACACTAATCTGTTTCTCTCATTTTTCTTCTTTTATTCAAGTCAACTTAATACCAGGGTGGACTTTCCCTTTAAATTTACCATAACAAAGAAATCTCTGTACAATATCTATTTAATTATTACTTCCTTTTTTACCAGAGCTCAAAGCTCCATCTTTTGTTTCTGAGGAAGAGCGAGTTATCTTTTTATGATTGGAATGATTTCCTTGACTACATGTAGTTGTGCATTCATTCTATTTTGATAAAAGTAGGCCTTAAACGATTATACCTTTCATATGATCATAGTGAGGTTTGTGATACCCATCGGAAATAAGCTTATTACCAGCTTTCGTGGGTTATCCTGTTCAAGATACATTTTGCATTGCAATTTGACGAATATAATTGATCAATTGATCAATCAATGATGTTTATAGCTTTGCCAAAAAGAAAACTTCTAATTCAAATTAATTTGGCAAAATCCTGTGGTATAAACAACGCTGTTTATGGGGAAAAAATTAACTTAATATAGACATCCTTATGCCTCATAAATACACTCATGTGAGTACTGCAGACATCCTTGATTCTGAGTGTCCAAGGCAGTGAGACAGGATGTAGGGAAAGTGATATCAATGAAAATGACTTCTGTAGTAAGTAGGATGTTTATGTATACTAGGAAATTCGAAAAGGCAAAGAAAAGGGCCTTCCCCACCCAGAAAAGGTGCTTCCTGCTTTCTTTTTTCTGCCTTCCAATTTTATATGTATGCCTATTTTGTAGAAGTAGGATACAGAGAAATACAACATATCACTATTGCGGATATTTTCCTTTGTATTATTGCATATCAGTTTGCCAATACATGTTTTGTAAAACAGTTGCAAAAATAAAACTGAAATACCCCTCATTGTGTCATGACATTGAGCTTTAGAAAGAGAATACAATGTAGTCTATTTTGCAAAACATCATATTGAACATATCTTAGATATACCAGGCTGAATATGCTGTAAACGCTGTTAATTTCGCGTGATTAAATTTTCGCGCTGAGCGACCCCAAAACATATTCGCAGGTTCTTAAATTTGCGCTGCACAATTACATGTTCGTATGTACACCCACTCCATTTATTAATTTACACACACGCAGTCCATTCAAATGCATACGGCATGCACAACTACACACACGTGCTCAAAAATGAATCTGACACACACACACACACATATTAATGTGCTGAAGCGCGCAGTTCAACCCTCATAGGATATCAGGCTAATATTTTCGCAAGTTCTAGAATTCGCGCCCGCTGAAAATAGCACGAAATCTGCGAAAATTAATGTACCACAAAATTTTCTGCATTTACAGTATATTTTTTTTCAATAGAGTGCTATGCAATGTTAATTTCCTTGTTTATGAGACACAAGTGTCAATTGCGGTGTTGACTCTAAGCACAGTTATAGGTGTGTGATGAGTTAGGAAAGCAGTTGGACTTCTGTCAGTAAGCACAAGCTTCTAGTCTTTCGAGTGAATAGTCAAGAAATGTATTTGATGGAAAAGCATTAAGATATTTAAACTTGTTTTCTTCATTGCACTATGTAACTGGCCACTTTGTTATACACCTTTAATTCTGTCACCAGACTAACTTAGGGAGTCAAGGAGACACAATGGAAGATTGTATTTCCAATTGAAATTGTCTTTCTTTCCCCAATCCGATACACAACGATTCCAACTTGAATTTTGCAATTTATTTTTTTAGTTTTGGCACAGAATATATGATTACGGAGAGAAAATTATTGCATCACATTATGCTTATCATTAGATGATTATTAGGGGCATTCACACTAAAAGCAATAGTGAGATTTGAATATTGATATTTGAATTGAGATCAGAATATCACTTTTTTTATGTGTGTGAATCCAAAATACTCACTAAATATTGAGATTGTGATCATGATCAGAATCTCACTATTAGTAAGATTTTTCAGAAGAATATCACTAATATGGCCAAGCTCTGTGTGTGTGTGAACAATAGTGAAATTTAGATATCAATATTTTCTATCCCACCATGCACCACGTGATCCTGCAGTAATCATCCTTGGCACGAACATCTACAAGTATGAATAGCCTGCACCCCAAATCAAGACAGGGGTCATCAGACTCGGGTCTCTGTTTGGGCATGCACCATGCAGGTTTAATAATATCGATATTATTCACTAGTGAGTGGTTTCGTGTGTGTGAATGCTCCTCATGTCATGCTTATTGTTCAATATTGATTTTTTGATGAATAGACCAACTCTGTTTATTTCAAATGGATGAAAAGATACAATAAAGAATGTCCCCTCTTTCCTACTCATTTGGGCAATCTCATGAATATGTTTGTTTTTTTTTCTCGGAAATGTGTAAAAGCAGGCAGGATTTGGAGAATGTAACATGAAGACCATAGCATGAGACAGACTGATAAAAAAAAAAGCAAGTGCTTTCTTTGCCGGATAAATCCTTTGATTCTACTTGGGCTTAGGAAGTTATCCTCCGTGGCCACCTATCACTCACAAACGATAAAGATTGTCATTTACCCCCATTTACTTAAGCAAAGTCAGGTGTCGGAATTCAAGCCTTTTGCTCAACTTGCAGGCAATTTAATTTAAGGTGCTTTTATTTTTTAAAAGTAACTTCTTCAATCAAGTGATGATTTCCAATTAAACAAATTAATATAAAGTCAGGAAAGTAATTCATTGCAGTGGGATCAGAAAATGAAAATACTCTTTCATTATGAGTCCTAAATATCTTTAGGTTCTGAATGAAATTCCCAAAATCCAAACATATATTTTTGATGTTTGAAAAACAGCACTTATGACCAAGAATTTGTTCATGAACAATTGAGAAATTTGTAGCATATTATAAAGAATTTAGAACAGTTCATGTTGATTGAAGTTTATAATATACAACATTTATGCTGACGAGGCCCAACATATAGTCATGAGAAACCACTTGAGGATAATGTAAGCAATGGAAAGGAAAGATTGTAGAAGGTCAAAGTGGTCAAGCGATCACCGGTCAAGGCACACAGTAAAGAAATCCCATCATGAATAGCTACTTTATGTGTAGTGTAAACAGTGGACAAGATGCATCATGGGGTGGTCAAGAAATTCTCGTAGCTTAGGATAGTGCAAACACGTTCGCTGATCTAGAATCCCAAAACTATTAAACATGTGATAGTGGAATTACCTATTGGCAAGCCTCCATATTCTACATGTATAACGGGGGGGTACTCATTTTTCCGAAAGTTCATAATTCTGAAGGTTCGTAATTCTGAAACACAAATTTTTAAAAGCAGGAGGTTCATAATTCTGAACAGTTGATGCATTACTCCGAAGGTTCATTATTCCGAAGGTTTGTAATTCCGAAAATGAAATAGGGTTCATAATTCCGAAAATGAAATAGGGTTCATAATTCCGAAAATGCAATAGAGCCCTACATAGCTTTTCAGAATTACGAACCTTGGGAAATACGAACCCTTTTTTCATTTGGAATTATGAACCCTATTTCATTTTTGGAATTACGAACCGTCGAAGTAACGAACCTTCGGAAATAGGAACCTTCAGAAAAATGAACCTTTGGAAAAACGACATGTAACCGTATAACATAGCGTAATGGAATGACTCTAATGAAATATCCCAGTACTATAACGTGGGATAGTAGAAACACCTTTGGATCGAAGAATCCCTCTACTACTCATATAACATGGGATAGTGGAAACACCTCTGATTAGTAACTCTGTCCCAATTTGAGATAGAAGAAACCTTCATATAATAGAACTAGTCCAGAACTCATAAGCGTGGGGTAGCTGTAACACTACTTGTCAATATTTTTCGCCCATATATTTGGATAGTAGAAACACCCGTCTTTGGTCGGTGTTATTATAAGGTCTCGCCTTCACCTGGGCATTATCGAATGTAGCATCTATGTTGGACGGATTATGCACCTATCGCAAACAACATCACGCTTGATACATCTTCTCTGCTCAAATTAATTGTGGCACTTAGATGAAAGCGAGGGAGGCTGTGTCTGCTAAAAAGAAAAAAACAAAACAAAACAAACATACAGCCAGGGTGCTAAAATTAGAGCTTGGAAGAAAGGAAGAAAGGAACATTATCTGCTCATTGGCATGATGTGAGAGGGAGCAATATGCTTGCTGCGAGGTACTCTTGAGATCACATCAGTCTTTTTCAGGGTTTGTGTTCCCACATGGTCTAATTGCAGAAGAATGTTGTTTTTTTTCACCCTTCAGATAAATTATTGGCTATTCACTAATTAGAAACATTATAGTAGGACAGCATAGCTTGAAAACTGTGCACTTTTGTCTAAAAGCCCCAAATTTGGTACATGTGTTCAGACTTCAGAATTCGATGATGATCCAGAAAAAAATTACTTTTCGAGGCCCTAATTTGCATGGGTAATGGGAGGGTAGAACGTCGGCTGTTCCTTCAATTCATATTTCCACAATTTACATTACAATCATAATTTTCATGTAATAACCTATTTTTTGATCCATTGTAGTTTTATTAGTATTGGCAGAATGAATTCATACTAGCTAATTACAAACGAGCAAAGCGAGCGAGAAAAAATGGCCTCATTTCATCTTGATTGAAAGTGTTTTGATTCTTTCTCATTCTGGCAAAAACCACAATTACTTGTATGTTTTGATATATTGCAGAATATATTTGAATTAGTTACAGAGGAGTTCATATTGTTTGGCTTCATGTGTGCCACAATATAAGCAATGCTCATCTTTTTGATGGTTGGCTTAACAGCATCTACTCAATAACGTTAACAAATTATTCCTTGATTTCAAAGTAGTTTGGAAAGAATTTGTATAGAAATGATTGATACACAGTGACTGAAAAGTGAGTGAACTTTTTCTTTATGGTTAAGAATCTGTCAGGGGTGGGGTGGACAAGTTGCCCTACTTGCCCCTTTCAAAAATGCTATAGTGGCCCCGATTATTACGGAGGTGTGATTATAGACATTATGATTTATTACTATCATTTGTATAATGATTATTTTTATGTAATTTATATTAATTTATTTTTTCTTCTTTATTTTATACTGCAGGGTTGGCCTGTTCAGTTATGCAAAACTGCTTTCCAAAGGCACCCTGCAATTTAACAAATCATTCTACATGAAATTTTAAAATATACATGTATAACAATTAGGTAACATGGTAAATTACAAAAATGGAGAGTGAAGAGTGAATTAATGGTATTATAAAATGTATATATTTCAATAGTGATGATATAATTCCAGTGACTGAAGATTTAAAGCTTTGCATAGTGTTTTAAAACTTATAAAGGAATATACATGTCTGAGCATCACCAGGGAGTGCATTAAACACACTGGCTCCTTATGCAAAAGAATTTCTCTTAGAGGGGGCATTTTAAAGAATAACTTCTTGAAAGGAACTTTTGTCATTTATCAGTTTATTCAGCTTCGCATTCTTCTTCAGAGGCCCTTTTTTCATTCTCATACTTGTTTTTCTAATATCATTTATGATTCCCCTGTTCCCCTCTTCTTCCCTTTCTTCTCTTGCCTCCTAATACTATAGGCCCATGATTCATCTTAGGAACCACAAACAATTGCCTGTTTATGTGGAACTTCTTAAAATGACATATTCTTATTAAAGGAGAACTATCCCCAGAAAATATATGTACTTATGTTCAAAGGTGTATATATTCTTAATCATTGGCCTGTATCACTTTAGAAATAAAATATCAGAAAAGGGTTTAAATCAAGACATTCTAGCACACAGTATCATCTGCTAACACTTTACATGGGGGATGCCATTTTCTTGCTGGCATGGAGTTGTACATGAACCACTGGAAACCGTTCCAGTCAGGAAGATATTTTTAATCCTAGAGCTAAATTGCTTCTCTTCATTAAAAAAAATCCCCATATGATGGAAAATATATAACAGGTATATACATATATATTCTAAAATTTGAAATGTATAGATTTCTATTTAACTTCTCTGGTTTGCTAAATAGAAATCGATTTCTTGGGCTTGCCTGGCAGAGCAGAACATAATTTATACAACGCGCATTCTGACTATTGAAGTCCATTATCTCAAAGCAGGTGAGTGCATAGTCTGTCACTATTGACGCTCGGGAAAGTTATCATCCATAAATTTGAATTAATTTGCTCCGTCGCGTACGTCATAGTATCAAGAAAATAGATTTCTGTTTAGTAAAAAAGTAATTTTCAAAGAAATTTAAAACATATTTTCGTTTTTAGAATACATACATATATCTGTTAAATATCTTAAATCTCAAATGGGATTTTGTATTAGGAAGAAAGACAATTTTGCATTCGGATTAAAAATATCTTTATGTACATATCAAGAAAATGGCAGCCCCCAGGTATCGCTAGCAGACGATAAATTTTGCTGAGAAAATCCTGATTTATACCCATCTCGTATATTTTAATGCAAAACTACGTAGGACAACAAGAAGGAATAGATTACATCTTTGAATATAAGTGCATTTATATTTTGAGGTTAATTCCCCTTTAACATCAACGATTTATGCGAATCCTTCTGAACACCTGTTATAGCCTTTCTGTCTTTCTGTACCCAGACCTAGTCTTGCATATACACTATGTACAATTCAACCAAAATAGACACGCTCTAGTAAGTCTTATTGTTTAAGGTTACCACCTTTGCGCTATCACAGTGATATTTGGAGCTCTAAGGTAGTGTCTGAATATGTAGGTGATTGAGTTATCCACTTGAATAGGTTTTGCAGTGATAAATTCTTTCGAAATTACCCCATAAATTGATTTTTTAAAGTGCTTCCATATCTAATATTGTTTAGTATGTATCATTCAACAACTGTACCAGTTTTGGTTCTTTTAGACAAAAGGGCACAATTCAGCCAAATTTTGGAGCTATGCCACAGTACTATTATTGCCTCAGAACATTCCAAACCAGAATGAAGCAGCGTGTTTATTCAGAGCTAGTAAGAATATTATTGTACCTGTTTGATTTTTTGTTAATTATTATATTATTATTATTATCATTATCATTATTAATGAGTTTGCTTATGAACCCATGTGTCTTTTTTTTAAGGATGAATTGCTGAATTGAATGCCATTCTACATCATACTGGTATGAAGCTGTAGTTTCAAACTAGTAATATCTAGTTCATAAGTCAATCCCACTGGGGTATTTCCAAGCAAAAATTAGTAATTTAAAAAACAACAACAAAAAACATAGAGATTGATATGCACTTATGGTAAAACCTCTATCAAAAATGTTTTTTGTATCTAATGCTGCATCTAATGCATGTGTGAGCACTTTTCTTTTGGGTCGATTTGCAGATTATGTTGGTGATATTTATCATTGAAAAAGCATTCAAACTCAAAAGAAGTGCTATATGAAAAGAAATTTGTAATGAGACAAAATTATGCACTGATCCTCTTTGTACTACTTGTCACAGAGATTTTTTTAATTTGTGCAAATTTATTGAGCTGCAAAGACAATCTGGTTCTACAGATATTGTGGTTATGGTGGTTTTTCATGGTGGAGGAATGAAAAAGGGGAAAAAGTGTAGGCATGATTTACAATTTGTTATAGACATATACCACTTAACATAATGTGATGGCTCACAATCACTCTGGTACTTGCAGTAGAGATGATGAGTGAAGAGGCCGAAAGAGGGAGGGAGGGAGGGAGGAAGAATTAGGATGGGGAAAGGAAGAAAAGAGATGAGGGGGATAGAAGAGGGGAAGTGAAAAGAGGAAGAGAAGAGAAGAGAGGAAGAGAAGATAGAGAGAAGGGAGGAAAAGGAGAGAGGAAGAATTGAGAGATAAACAGAAGCAGTAGAAAGAGGAAGGGGATAAAGAAAGATAGTATATGAAGAGGGAAAAACCTAGAGAGAGAGAAGAGAGAAAGAGACAGGATGAAGAGAAGATAGAGAGAGAAGGGAGGAAAAGGAGAGAGGAAGAATTGAAAGATAAACAGAAGCAGTAGAAAGAGGAAGGGGATAAAGAAAGATAGTATATGAAGAGGGAAAAATCTAGAGAGAGAGAAGAGAGAAAGAGACAGGATGAAGAGAAGATAGAGAGAGAAGGGAGGAAAAGGAGAGAGGAAGAATTGAGAGATAAACAGAAGCAGTAGAAAGAGGAAGGGGATAAAGAAAGATAGTATATGAAGAGGGGAAAATCTAGAGAGAGAGAAGAGAGAAAGAGACAGGATGAAGAGAAGATAGAGAGAGAAGGGAGGAAAAGGAGAGAGGAAGAATTGAAAGATAAACAGAAGCAGTAGAAAGAGGAAGGTATAATAAAGAAAGATAGTATATGAAGAGGGAAAAACCTAGAGAGAGAGAAGAGAGAAAGAGACAGGATGAAGAGAAGATAGAGAGAGAAGGGAGGAAAAGGAGAGAGGAAGAATTGAGAGATAAACAGAAGCAGTAGAAAGAGGAAGGGGATAAAGAAAGATAGTATATGAAGAGGGAAAAACCTAGAGAGAGAGAAGAGAGAAAGAGACAGGATGAAGAGAGATAGAGAGAGAAGGGAGGAAAAGGAGAGAGGAAGAATTGAGAGATAAACAGAAGCAGTAGAAAGAGGAAGGGGATAAAGAAAGATAGTATATGAAGAGGGAAAAACCTAGAGAGAGAGAAGAGAGAAAGAGACAGGATGAAGAGAAGATAGAGAGAGAAGGGAGGAAAAGGAGAGAGGAAGAATTGAGAGATAAACAGAAGCAGTAGAAAGAGGAAGGGGATAAAGAAAGATAGTATATGAAGAGGGAAAAACCTAGAGAGAGAGAAGAGAGAAAGAGACAGGATGAAGAGAAGAGAGAGAAGGGAGGAAAAGGATAGAGGAAGAATTGAGAGATAAACAAGCAGTAGAAAGAGGAAGGGGATAAAGAAATATAGTATATGAAGAGGGAAAAACCTAGAGAGAGAGAAGAGAGAAGAGTAGAGGGGAGATGAAGATAGAAAAGGAGAGGAGATGAGGACGAGAAAGAGAGAAGAGAAAACAAGCAAGCCATAATGTGATAAAGTGATAAAGACAGACAAGTGCAGGAATGGAGATAGATAGACAGAAATGGTAAAATAGTCCAAGAAAAGTGAAGACAAAGATTAAGAAGTCACATATTTCTAAAAGTTTTGAAATGATGGTTTTTGCCAGTAGCCTTGGTGGGAATCAGGCAATGTAGTCAAGTATGGGTAAAATTCACTTTAAAAAAAAGTCAAGATGAAGAAATTCAGGGTCATATTTTGATTGATTTTGATCACATTTTGCACAGGGTAGTTGTATCCATAATGCATCAGATGAATACATCACCCTCAAATTTACATCGAGCGCTCAGTCTTGTCATTACAAGGAAAGTAGTCATAATGGTACTTATCTTAGAGATGTATTTTAACTCCACATGGTCTATATGCATGTCTCTATGCCAAAGCATCCTCATGGTACCAACTATCAGATTGATTTAGATCATACATTATGGATAATTAGTAATGGAATTTTAAGAAAAGTATAATCACTATCAGTTATAT
Source organism: Heliocidaris tuberculata (assembly GCA_025618425.1). Classification (NCBI taxonomy): domain Eukaryota; kingdom Metazoa; phylum Echinodermata; class Echinoidea; order Camarodonta; family Echinometridae; genus Heliocidaris; species Heliocidaris tuberculata. Next base: position 9,488,521 of record CM046836.1, on the reverse strand, counting down.
TATGGTAGCAAATTTATAAGAGGTTCATTTCTATATAGGTTTTATTTATTTGAGAATTCTTTTCCAGTTCTAGTACATAGACTGAACCGTGCTTGTTATTAGAATAAGTAAAATATAATTTTGTACATAAATTGCCATAATGATAGTTCAATTATACATGTCCAGTAAATGGTAAATATTTTAACTATGAGTAGTACTGAAAAAATACAACTCATTGGTATTGATTACATATACATGTATATAAAGATACTATTGCAAAAAGAATTATTGTTATTGTATATATACAGTGTCTTTGCTTCTCTGTTATTTATGATCATGCAGCTTACATAGAATTATTCAAATATTTTGGAGAAATTAGTTTATTGAGAGTACCAAGGTCAAAGAATGTAATGAATATGTCATATTCATAGCATCAGTATATCTCATGATCCAAATGATTATTTCTCTATCACTCTACAAAAATATCAAAATAGGTTTATCAATGTTTTTATATACATCAATTGTGAACAATGAGAAATATTCATGGACTTCAATTTCTTATCGTCATTTCCCGTTGAAATGCATTAGAAATGGAAATCCATTTGTCAAGCATCAGTTCTCTTTCTCTACAATATCACAAATTAAATTAGAATTAAATTACAAGCCCCATATAGAGTTTGCTAGGACTGCAAGGATACTAACAATACCCTCCCATTTATAGGTTGCCATTAGAATTATCGTAATGGGTTTCTCTAATTTCCAATGTTAAGCTGTATTGTACAGTGTTTGTGAAGGTCACAGAGTTAGAGCAACACAAGTAGCTTTAAACTGTACTTACTTCTATTTCTTAAAACCAGAAACTTGCAGGAGTTGTCAATGACGGTCATTTCTGCATGATCATGAAACTTTCAGCAATCACAGAAAACAGTCAGTATTGCAATTTAATCATTTTGCTGCATGATTCTTCATCATGAACCTAGACTATTTGCAAAATTTATGATAATTTCTGGTTTACTGGTTGAACAAGAAAAGTTTAGTTTGTCTGGAGTAATCCTTCCACATAAGTAGGGCCTGTTCTTTGACAAAAAATGACATTCTCACCCATTTTCAATTACAAAAAAGTTCAAGACTTTTCTGAAATTTTCATACAGATAAAATCTGTGATACCACAAGTTTTTAGAGTTGATCGTTCAGATGTTCATTTAAAAAAAAAAAATCCTTTTCATTAGAGGAAGATCCTCCTTATGAGATATTGCTATAAATGCATCTGTGGAATTAAACCTTAAGATCATATTGATATTTGAGACGTACTAATAATTACAAAACCAACAACGACCAAAAGCTCCAATATCTCTTTGGTTTATATATTGACTAAAGGTTTAATATCTTGTTGCTTATTCTATGATATATATCTGCAAGGAATAGTTTTATAACTGACTGAAATTAGGATCAGATTTAATGAACAAAAGGATGATTCAATTCGTTTTTATATGGTAAGTTGGAATGGAGGCGACGACTGATTATCCTCTTAACCTTTTGGGGAGTGTGATCACTGCAACGTGTTCGACTTCTCATTCTAATCATTATCATCATCTTTCCTCTCTCTCTCTCCCTCTCCCTTTATCTGTCTCCCAATCTTTCTGAGATGATAGCTCTTATTATATCATCTCTCTAGCTATCTTTCTATCATGCTGTGTATCATACATCACTTCTCTCCCCATCCTTCAAGTATTTCTGTCTGCCTTTCTTTCCTTTTCATCTCTTATCTCTCTCCGCATCACCTCTTTTCTATATTTTTGTCTCCTCCCCCACCCCCTTTCCTTGCAGTCTATGTATTTCTGTGTGTCTTTCATTTTCTCATTTTCTCTGTCTCTGTCTCTGTCTCTCTGTCTCTCTGTCTCTCTCTCTCTCTCTTTCCTTTGTACATGTATTCTCCTTTTTTATCCATGATATATATTGCACCCCTCACCCCCCCCCCCCTCTCTCTCTCTCTCTCTTTCCTTTTTCCTTATCTGCCTCACCTGTTTTAATCTATCATTCAGTGTCTGTTCATCCCTTTCATTCTCTCTTTGTATATATGCCAAATGCAAACAGTTTGTGAAAAGTTGAACAACAAAACAGCACGGGGGGAAAAGAAGCAGTATGAGGACACTGAGACTTTGGAAAATTATTATCTGAATACAGCATTTCACCACTGAAGCAAGATCTTTGTAGCAAGTGCTGGATAAATTTTCAATGACTTTAATCTATCTGGTGTATATTTGATAAGAACATGTACAGTATGGACAGGAAGACGCATGTGTGCAACATACAGAGTATTCTCGTTAGACGATCTTTCCAGCTACTCTCGGAAGGCTTATATCTCTGAGCTAAAGGTTTGCCTCACCACTTAGCTGCAGTAGATGTGAACTTGTTGGTATTCCAGACATGTGCATGAAGACATGGTCAGTTTCCAATTCCTGGGTTTTCATTCACCACAGGTTGTTTATCTCTCTCTGTACCCCTTCTCTCTTTCTCCCTCCCCTTCCTCCATTAAACTTTATATCTCTCTTTTTTTCTTCATCCTTTTTCCGTGCTATTATCTGTCTGTCTCTTTATTTTTATCCTTCTCCTCCCTCACTTAGTCACATTCTCTCTCTCTCTCTCTCTCTCTCTCTCTCTTTCTAATTGTTCACCCCATTTTCTTTTCTGTTTTTGGTTTTATTCTTTATATTTTTCAGTTCAGTGTGATTCATTTCTCTAATTGTGTTTATCTTCCTCTTTCTTCTTTCCTATTCAGCTTTCATCCAATTCTTTAATCCTTTGTTCCTTCATCATTTGCCAATATTTGCAAATATCTTGACCTCGACTCACCAAACCATCTAATTACAGGGGCCACCTGCTCAGTAACTGCATTCCTAGAAAATCACTCCCATGAAACCTAATAAACTGCTTGTGGAAGTTGTGGATTTTTCCTGGTTCCTGTAGTGGGGTACAGTTTTCAGAGTGGGTAGAACAAATTTGTTTAGTAATTATTATGGATCTGATAGTGTTGTGATCTGTTTCTTGTTCCACATCAACTTTTAGAATTCCATCTTCTACAGGTGATTGCACATCAGAATATGCTTAGTGACTTGTTTAATTTTGGGCCCTTGCTCTATTAAGCACATCGTGTCTGCCCCTGTTCGTGGCTTTGAAATGCGGGCTAAATGATGCGATGTTCTGCTTTAAGTCCAAGGGCACACTTACGCTTTCACACACCCTGCATTATAATGCATCCCTTGCTGACGCCTCCTCAGCACAGCCCGTTTGATAAGCGCCCTTCTAGTATGCATGCATAACACAGTCTAATGCACTTCATCAATTCCGGTAGGGGGTGTGACACTCCGCTCTTGAGGAGCCTGGCTCTGTGACCCGAATGTATAATAGTGGAAAAGGCGCAGGTTTCTTTTCGAGAGAAAAAGGACTGTTCCTCATACCTCCCCTTTCCATGTGGTACAGTTGTTATATTTCTATGTCCTAATGTTCTGGAAAAGTTGAATGATGTCACGTAGATAGTGAAATCAGAGATTTTTAATTCACCTTGCCATCACATTTTAAACTTCAATCCTTTGCTCAAGAAAAAAAACACTTGCATTTCCTTCTCTCTTGCCTTGAGCTTTCAATGTGGAATATACGTCGTTAAGTATGGCAGAATAGAGCAAGCTTATTCCGTGTAATGCCATGTCGATTGTAAGCAGGAAATTCATTTTCACCCAGCAAGGATGAAACAGCTAATCATCTCTGCTTCACCCTTTGTAAAGGTCACAAAATCTTCTCAAGAATAATTTCAAAACCTTATTGTCTCAAACAAATGCTTAGATAAAAAGTCATTGGTAACTCTCCCTGTTACCGCTTACGTTTACTGATCCAGTAGGAAGGACTACAATCACTAAATATCCTCTTTTCCTGTTCATTCATCTTTTCTGTTCTTTCTCCTTGTCCTTCCTTTCCTTTCCTTCTTTTCTTTGTGTAAAGCATGTAGTGTGTTTTATACCCCTTTGGCAAGTTGACAGTTCCCTTCTCAGTGTGCCTTTCACACCATGCATTCTCTTAGGAACAAACACTGAATCAAAAAGCTAATCTAAGCAGGCATCTAAATGTCATGATATTCTTAGAAAAGTAAGCTATATTTGGGAGAGTCAGGTAATTTTATTCATCTGAATTTGACGTCGTATATATTTCAGTTCATCTGAGCTCAATCCTATTTGGGGTTGTGGGTTTTTAGCAGTTTATTCATAAAGATTCCAACTTTCCTCTCAGGTTTGAATGCTGGTGTATGTTCCATTGACCATAGTAAGGAAACTGTCAGTGAAGGTGAATAAATCAGATCCTGGATTCTGTTCTCCTTTCTTTTTCTTGCTATCTGTATATCTATCTATTTATCTATCTCTCTATATCTATCCATCTATCTCTCTATATCTATCTATCTATCTATCTGTCTGTATATCTTCATATCTGTCAATCTATCTGTCTGTCTGTCTGTCTGTCTGCCTGTCTATATATCTATCTATATATCTGTCTATCTATCTGTCTATCTTTCTATATATCTATATATTTATATATTTATCTATCATCTATCTGTCTGCCTGTCTGTCTATCAATCTATCTAGATACAGATTCTTCCCAACTTTCTATCTTCAACAGCTGTTCAAGTTAGCTCCCCAAAAGGCATTCCTGTCCACTGTTTGATGTTATCAATCCTTGTCTTAGTCGGTCTGCTCCTCTTTCTTCTGCCATTAGTTACTCCTTGCAAGATGGATTGCTGCCTTTAATTCTTTCTCGGCCTCCGACAACAAATATGCGTGGGAGCGGGCCAATGTCAAGGAGGGTAGATTGTCGGTTAGTCTGCCAGCAGTCCTCTCTCCTGTCTCTCAGTCTGTCTCTCAGTCTGTCTCCTCATCAAAGAACAGAATGGAGACCTTGAGTCCATCTCACTGCACCAATGTCCATTAGTTTATGTATCAATTTACAAATAATTACACTCAACTGCAAGTGCTTTACTTTTGTTCATTTCATCCTCCTCTATCTTTCCTCTCTTCCATTCTCTTCTTTTTGTTTTACTATCATCCTGTCACTTTCCTCTTCCTATCTGCCTGTCTTTGTCCATATTTCAAATTTTAGAATTAAAACCCTAGTCCAGTTTAAACCTGTACTGAAGTTATTACACTTTTGTGTAGGGCTGACATTTTGAAGGGATTACAAAATGACAACAGATGTATTTATGGAATCCCTTTTGAGCAGTAATCAACAACATTTACATCTGAGTACTGAATTTTGTGGGCGAGGATTGCGGGAGCGATAAATTTAGCCGCGTTTCAGACAATGGGAAGAAAGCCATCTCCCACTTTTCCTGTTGTGGTTTTGAAACCAGTGCAACAACCTGTAATACTTGTGTAGATGTGGGGGCCAGTATGTATGACTGTGCGCTCTGAAGCTCCGTTCACATATGTCATTGTAAACTGCCTCAAAAAAAAAAATTTTAAAATTTTATAATCACATAACCTAGAGGCTTCATAAACCTGTAGGCCTACATTTTAACACACTGATTGCAGTGTATGCCTAAGGGTCTTTGCTGGGGGCAGCTCATACTTTTTTACCCCAACCTGCCATTTCTTTACAGGTAAATGATATCCTTTTGGCACAATATTTATTTGTAATGGTTCATTGCAGCATGTGTGAAAAAAGGCTAGAGTGGTGTGTAATATGACCATGGACCTACGTAGTCCATGATATGACCATCCTTCCCATTTCAATGCATGCCCTTCATTAAAGAGAATAGGAAACCTTGTTAGAGATTTGAAAAGTGCCTGACTTCAGGAAAAGAAAATAAGAATGCCAAGATTATGGTGAAAAAGTAAGCCAGGAGTATATTATTTGTAGTAGTAGCAGCAGCCACAACAGTGCTGAAGAAGCATAGCATGTACAGTAGTCAAGAAATATAATGAAGTCATTTGACTTCATAATGTTCATTTGACTGCATAATGTGTAGAATTATTCTTTTCATTTATAGTCATGTCTGATCCATTGATTACTTACAGTTTGATTTATAAAGTGTTTTCTCAGAAGGATACAAAACATTGAATACAATTATTACCCCTTCTATACTATTATTATGACTACTAAACGCGAGATGAAGCCGATTTGAAAGGTTTGCTAAAGTGAAGTCTTTTCCATCAAGTTTAATTTAAAGATAGAGTTTCTGAAGGGAAGATATGTGATATGTAGCCTTAGCCTTTAATAGCATTTTTATATATTTGTGAGAGCTTCTGTGGTTAAGTATGAATTATCCTACTAACAGTTTTACAGGATGTGTTTCCACTCAAGCCAGTGTGTAGGAGGTGATCATTGGCAAGTTTAGCAGTGGTTTTATAGCACCTTCATAGCTATCAGCTAAATAGCACTTGTGTTTCACAGTAATACAAGGTATCGCCTATCCTTCAAGCAGAATAAATTTCCTTCCTAATGATGACACTTTTGTTGAGTGAGTTCAGATTTCGCAGAAATTCCTCTTCGTAACTTCTGACATCTCTTCTTCTCCACCTCCCTTCCTCTCTCCCTCTCTCTATCTCTCTTTCTCTTTACACACACACACACTCTCTCTCCCCCCCCCCCCTCCCTCTCTCTTTCTCTCTACATGCTCTCTCTTTCTACCTTCCCCCTCTCTGCCATTCTATCTCAATCTCTCTCATACATAATTCCACACACACACACACTTTTGGTCTCTAACTCTGCCTATGCCTCTTTTTCTTGCTCTTTCCCTCCCTCCCTCCCTCCCTCTCCTCTCTGTTTCTCTCTTTCTCTCTCTCTTTCTCTCTCTCTTTCTCTCTCTCTCTATCTCTCTATCTTAGTCTCTCTATCCCCCTCTTTCTGTTTCTTTTACTACCATTATAAGCACTTTGAGGAGAGTCTACATGTATGACTCAGACAAAATTCATTTGTGGAGAGGGGGGAAGGGCACAAGGGAAGGGAAAGACTTATTACATTGAGAGCAGGCCAATGCTTCTCCTTTGCCTGTTGCCTTTATACAGGTAACAAACCCATGCAGCCTGTTTGCTTTCAGCATTTTGCTGGCACATAGTAAAGTAAATTGGATTGTGTCAACTCATTTCTCTGCCTGAAATTGGTTCTTTAGCCCGTGCTGGCATATCCAGTTTCACCCCTCAGTCTACACACTGGTATTTTAGTCCCTCTCTATGAGAAATTCATAAGTGTTTAACTGTGCATAGCTGTTGATAGCTAATAGGCACACGTCTCATATGACAGTAGACCTACATGTAGGTGAGAGTTTTATTATGTTGAGGCTATCCACTGCCTTGCACGCAAGCTTATGATGAATATTTGGAGTGGTTTTGGATGAGGTTAAAGATAAAGTTGAGTTCTGGTCATTTGATTACATTGTGAAAGAAACTGTCTCAGAGCAATTGGAAAAGGTTGATCATATCTGCGTATAAGAATCGGTGCATACTCTGACTACAGGTTTTGGAATCATCAAAAATGATAAGACATTAACCCAAATGCACTGCACACAGAGCAGCGCACACATGTGGCATGAATGTTCGGCCCAAACACTTAGCTATTTATCATCATATTTCTTATAGGAGGGCATTTCAAGAGCAATCCTTTTTAGGGGACACTTCTACTTTGATGTTCTTCCAAACTGACATAAAAGGAATGAGAAAGCTCACAAATTATTTTTCCCCTTTTCAAGAACTCAACATTCTCTTTAAGAACCAGTGTCCACCTTGATATTAAGTAAATTTGCATTAAAACAGAAAATTAGAGAACAGGTGTGTGGAAGTGTGAGAAAGTCTGAATAGGAAAATAAGAATGTAATCAGTTTTTGTATGTGTTAATTGTTCAAATTTTAATGGCAGAAAATCATAAAACTACCCCATTTATAGAATTTTGATGAAGAGGGATATTTTTTAGATGAACTGTCAAAGAGCAAATGAAGGATTTGAATTCCCATGATCTACTGGGAAACTGGGCTTAAATGTTTTCCCTGGGAATAAACTTTGTAATAAAGTAACCGTTTAAAGAACAAGATCATTTCAATCCAGTTTTATAAAATCTGTGAATGGAATTCGTAGTAGTATTTTTAGATGCATTTTTATGATAATTGTTTACAAATATATTCATAATTATGTTTATAAACTAGATTTCTCTAAATTGTAGGTGCAACATAATTTCCCTTTTCCCTGAAAATGCTCAGCATTTTCCTTTATTGACTGTGTAAAAGTAAAAAGTAAAATTCTACAACCATTGAGAATTATTTGCAAACATGTAAAGTAGATTGATAAAATATTTACTTATAAATAATGTTCAGCACCTAATACAAGTACTGCTCTTCACCTCCATTAAGATACAGTCTTAATGGTTATTCAAGCAAATGCCTTTAAACAACCTTTGCGTATGACGTCTAAATGAGCTAACAGAAAAAATCAATTCGGCAAAGCGAGGAATTATGAAGTGTCTTACGGCTCTGAAGGTAGAGGGATAGAAAAAGAGAGAGGTAAAAATCTGGATCGGGATCAATAATTTCTTCCTCCCCCTGCGGTAGGAAAACATTAATTTTGTTGAGAGAAGAGGAGTTGGTACGTAACAGTCATTCACGCATCTCTCTACAGTATATCCTCAAATAAATATCTGCTTTCTGTCATGTGGCACGAACTTGTTTTGCCAGCAAAGCTTTCAGATTGGCTCATAAATAAACAGATATATTCTGTTATGAAATTGAGTTATTTCCTTGGAGAGATAGAAAAAGACTCTTTTTATTTTGTGTGTACATGTTTCAAACATGTGTATACTTCCTTATTAAACACTTACAGTGTTGTAGATAGATTTTATTGCCGTTATCGTACTTCTTGACTAAGAAAAGAAATTTTTAAAAGCTTGTTTTTCTTCTCAAAACTCAAGATGGACATATGAATTGTGAAGTTTTATATCTTGGAACACTTTTCTTATAAAGAGGAAGAACAGAAAAATGAACCATGATAAAAAACTAGTCTCATGAAACCTCAGATGTGATACATTAGATTTGATCTTTTACTAAATACATTGCCGTAGAGAATAAATTAGCTTTAATAGGAAGCTCATGAAGAGGTGGTGTAAAGAATTTGTTTTTTTCATGGGAGGTTCTTTTTTTATTTTTTTGAATTTCCACTGTGAATGTAACAATTTGTCTGTAGTTATATTATATACTTTTGATCCTGATCAATTTTTTTCACATTTTCAGAGTCCTTTTTGAGGTTGTTTTTTTTTTTTAATCTGAATAAACTCTCCTTCTCCATGTATTTTTCTTACCCTTATGATCTTGTTTCCTACCACCCTGTGGACTGATTTTTGAACATGTATTTTCAAAAGTAAATCAGCACCTTTAACAAATCTCTCTGTCAAAAAGTGCCCTTGAATTTATATTCAACAGGTAATATCATCACTCTACTAATATGATAACAGTTGATTTTTTTTAATCATTTGAAGCCCTTACTCCTCTTTTATGTGCATGTTGCATTTGATAAAGGGAATTGCCTGGTAGACAAAGAATTAGTGGCATTGGTCCGAGTACCACCACCATGTGCGTATAAGGTTTCTATGTCTATTGTTCATTTTCTGCTGTATAATACAGTACTGTATGGTTTGGGTAAAATACTCTTGCACTGTGCTATGTTAAAGTGTGCAACAGGGTGCTGCTTTGTTTACTTTTATACACCATGCAGGCGGAAGTGGGCATATTTTTTTCATTTATTTTTTTTTCACCTGGTCAATTTACTTTGTCCATCTTGTCATTCACATTCTCATTCATATTGTAATCTTTTCTTTTCATGATCATGTCATTCCCATTGTCATTCATATTGTCATTCACATGGTCCTTCACGTAGCCATTCGCATTGTTCTTCGAATTGTCCTTGACCAAATATACCCATGCAGTTGCAAGTTACAGTGTGTAACAAAAATCATTTCCGTACAATGCCTTCTGGAGTGCCTGCTTCTATTACAATGAACATATTCAATACAAGCATATGATCATATTATGTTCAGTGCTCTGCGATGTTTGAGATTAAGAAATTGGTAACGTGAGTCCAATATATTGATATTGCTCATACATATATCAAGTCACCTTTGCCAGATTATAGCATGTTTCATTGTTTATTGGTCTAGAAAAGTGATGCAAGATTTATTGCATCTTGCTGTCCTGTGTTACATACATTATGAGAAGCCTGGAATAAAGTTTGAATAGATTTAACGTTCATCAAGTGTATACATTTAATATGTACATATTGTTACTGTTATTACTGAAATGGATACACAGTAAACATTGACCAATATGTAAGTATCTGTCAATTCAATAGGCAATTGGACAAACTTCAAATTAATGATGCATTTTTACTTTATATATTGCCACTCATCTCGGTAAAGATCTTCCTTTTCTTTTCTTTTCTTTTTTTTTTTTTGGATTGGAGGACACATGGTACAGCAAAAAAATACCTTACTGTCAATTTTTAACACTCTCTAATTTCATGAGTTCTCAACCCTGCACCAAACACTCTACCTGACCCTCATCGTAACTTAAAACTAAGTTGCCATGCAAACCCCTAACCCTGTATCCTTGATTAAATAAAGCCATGGGCAAACATTGCTTAAGTAAATGATCAATTTTTTTTCCAAAGGGCATCAGAATTTTCTCTTTCAAATGCTACTACAGTGTACTTACATTTGATGATAGAGTAGTTTAATATCTTATGAAGATAGTCGATACAGAATATTATATTTTAGCCTTAACAATGCAATATTTGAATTGCATATTTTTTATTTTTTGAATATTTTCTATAAATAGCATTTTTATGTGAATTGATTTCTTTCTGTTGTATTTTAGGAGTTATTAATCATCTTCCCCAGAGTTAGACAGGTCACAGTTAGAGGATCCTAGCATAACTTAATAAAAAGGACCAAGGGTGATAATAGCTCTATACTATACCTGCTTGAAAATGAGGCCAAGTCGGCTTCAATTTCAGGTTATTAATACAAACAAGGATTCCACCTCCAGCACTTTCACAAACGTTAAGAATACTGTCCACGCCGTTCTGCCCCTGCAGGCTGTTATCTCCTTTATATTGCCATGGTAGTGCTATGGTATCTTACTATCTTCCATTGAGAAATATAGATAGCGGAAATGATTTCGGTACTAATTTTGATTGACTGAAAATACCTTCATTGTCTGGAAGTGTGAAGTGTTGACATTTGCCTGTTGTTAAGTATTTCTAAGATGATGAAAATAAAAAAATAAGCCCCAAACTAAATAAGTGATTTTTTTAAGGCTGTGTACATGTTCAAGCATACAAATTTTATGAAAAGGGGGGAAAGGGAATCTAGGCTCCCAGAAGTGTGTCAAAGCTGTGTTAATTTTCAAAATGGCAAATAGTTTATTTTAGGATAAAACCTTTTTATGGGGCAGGATATGATGGCAGTCGATGGAATGGGCAAGTTATCGTCACCAGACACGTCATTCGGTTGACTAGATCGTCACTACAAGATAATGTTGAGCCCAAATTACAGGGGTTTTACCCTCAGAAAGGCACGTAAGCATGTTTTATCAATCTAAATCTAGTCTCTGTGTCTACCAAGCACCACGTCCCACTCACTCTCATCTGTCTGCTGTCTTGGTCTAAAAATTACTTTCTTTTTATTGGGGCTCCTTTTCTATTTTCTTGAGAAACAGTCGCTTTTTAAATGTATTTTTGAAAGGCTACTTAAAGACAGGTGAAAGCTGTTTATTGATATTCAGAGCTCTCTTGGAGCTGCCCAGAGTGTATATATATGGCCCTCCGCTTTTGCTTTTTCACTGATGAACTGTCTGTTTACCATTCCTTTCTCCTTGGTTTTTTTTTTCCAGTATATTTTTTAGACACATTTATTTGCACTCATGTGATTATGTGATCTTGTTTCTCCTCATCGCATTGTGGTAGTTGGAGAAGATCAATCAGTTTCCCTTCTTTCCCCCTTACTGTCTCTCTCTCTCTCTCTCTCATTCTTTCTCACTCTCATTCATGCCTTCCTTTTAGTTATCTCCTTCATAAGACCCCCTCTCCTCAGCTTCCTGTATCTATATTATTTTCTTTGTCCTTCATAATTTTCTTTCTTTTTCATCTCTCACCTTGTTGAATGTACAGTCTCTGTACGTCTTTTCTCCTGTTCCCTCTTATATTCTCTCTCTTTCTTTTTTTCACTCTTTCTAAGTCTCTCTCTCTCTCTCTCTCTCTCTCTCTCTCTCACTTACTTTCTCAATCACTTTCTTTCTCTTTCTACCTCTCCTCATAGAATCACATTATTAACAGCTGCATTTCTTGAAAGCTGCATCTAGTTTAGATATGAATATACTGTTCATTAATATTGGGGCAGGAAATACTCAAGCCGGCAGGTCATCATTCCATCCTAAAAAGCAGATGCAGGATGGGAAAACAAATCTCCTCTCCCGATATTGTGAAACATCCTGATTCTTGTCTTTTAACAGACATGACACAATGACTCCTGAATCGGTAGATTCTGAGGTAATGCCATCTTTCAAACTTAACTTTTTTTCTTCATTATCCTCCTTTATCATTTCCTTGACTGTTTTCACAGGATCCTAGGAACAAGCATAAGTTCAAAGTATACAGTTACAACAGTCCTACATTCTGTGATCACTGTGGATCCCTGCTCTATGGCCTCTATCACCAAGGCATGAAATGTGGATGTAAGTACATCACTTTTCTACATCTTGCTCAGAGAAAAATGGTGATATTTGACATTAACCCTTTCAGGACAGGAATTATTTAAGAGCTAAATTGATTACATTTTGTTCTTCAAATTGGCAACAATATAATTTTTCTTTTAATGCTACAAGATTCTAATAAGGTGTAATGTCTTTGAAGACAATATACATGGTTAAAAAGATTGTCGGTAAGTTGAAAAAGTTGCCAATTTTGATAAAAAACAATGATTTTGAACCTCTCAATGTGTTGCCAATTTAAGGATTTTAAAACTTATTCTCCTTTTTAAAATTCCTGGGATCAAATGCAATATGGTCATGTAACAAAAATGGATATAGTGTGTGCAGAATTTTTTGCTCTTTCTACTCATGCTTCTGGTATATTTTTTAGAGCTCTGAATCAAAAGTTATTGAGCCAAACCACAAAATGTGGTCAATTGTCTCGAAAGGGTTAATACGAAAGGCAGAAGGGTGTAAAGTCTGTGTGTAATCGTATGACTTAAGCCCTTCTGGCTGTGAATGGTTAATAGTTTAAAATGGTGTTTTATTTTGATACTGTATTTCTGAAGTATTGTTGAAGCAGTGGCAAAGCCAAGGAAAGAGAAAGATAGAGAGAGAGAGAGAGAGAGAGAGGAGAGAATGGGAAAAAGGGAGATTGCAAGTGTTTCACCTTTTGAGTTCCAAAAGGGCCCTGACTCTGTGTCAGCGGCAGATATGAATTAATGCCCTTCCGGCTCTCTGCACTTGGTTTGTCTGTATGCAAGTATGCATGCTTAAATGGTGGTGTGGAGATCAAGTTGTATTGGCTGTAAGTACACTATTATGTATGCAAAGGCTGCACTATGCTACATAAGAAGATACCTGTACATTCATATCATGCTTCTGACTGAATAGATAATATGTAAAAACCATTTGTTGATGTTATCTTATCCTCTGTAATGATGCCTTTGGTAATGCACTTCCTGTCATTACAAGTTCAGAATACATCACACTGTTTCATGGCATGTTGAAATATGATCACCGAAGGTATCCAATCAATCAAACACACATTGAAATGTAGATCTGTGTAAACATGGAGCCACATTAATTTTTTATAGGTATCTAAGATGAAGGTTCTTCCTATCACCCAACATGCGCTTGTGGGAGATAGGGAATAAAAATAGATGAGAAATTATTGTATTTTGTCAAAGATTCTTAGCTTTGAATAAAGAAAACTACTCTTTTTGCAACTTGATTATTTGAACCTTGTGTGATTTTAAACGAAAATAAACAACTAAAACACATAAAAGAAAGGAGAGAGAGAGAGAGAGAAAAAGGAATGATATAAGCAAACTGAAGTTCAGTGCTCTCTTCTACTGTGTGTGTTTATCTATGATACTGGAAATCAGTTTGACCATGAGTTAAAAAGATTCTTCTGTCCAGTATACATTCTTAACCTTCCTTGTCCTGCACCCTGTATCTCTTTCATTACTCTTGTGTGCCCTCAGTATTATTATTCTCTTTGTACTCAAAAGAATTTTAAAATATATTTATTTATCTTTGTCAGATGTTGTTTGAAACATATGAATGATTTTATCATGCTATTTACAATGTAAAGTCTTCTGCAATTTAGACCTTAAGCTGAGGAAGTAGTTCAGCAAAATTTAAATTCAGTTCAATACGTATGGAGTGGCGGCCTTGACATTCCAAAAGTCACTATGAATATGTTTTCACATTAATGCCTTCTGTATGTCCTAGCTTCTTGCACCTTGAGAATTTAGCATCTTCTTGAGATAATTTCCAGGTTTAGATCTTTAGATATTCATGGGGTGTTAATTCAAGTGTATGTATAGTAGAAGGGTATCCATGCATGATGTGTAACCGTCTCAGTGTCTCCTTTGATACAGGGGCCTTAAAGGTGATAATCAGCTGAACAAAAGTGATTTGTTGTGCAGCTGGTATGTATTAACCCATTGTCTACAGAAACTGGATGGTCTCTGTACTAAGCCTATATGAATGAGAGAATTCAGTAACCAGTGGGTTAACCCTTTCAGGACAGGAATTATTTAAGGGCTAATTTGATCACATTTTGTTCTTCAAATTGGCAGCAATGATATTTTCATTTTAATGCTACATGGTTCTAATAAAATGTATTGCCTTTGAAAATAACATACATGGTTAGGAACTTTGACGAAAAGTTAAAAAATTGCCAATTTTGATTAAAAAAACAATGATTTTGAACCTCTCAATGTGTTGCCAAATTAAGGATTTTGAAGCTTATTCTCCTTTGTAAAATTCCTGGCATTGAACGCGATGTGGTCATGCAACAAAAATGGACATAGTGTGGGCAGAAATTTTTACTCTTTCTACTCATCTATCTGGTATATTTTTTAGGGATCTGAATCAAAAGTTATTGAGCCAAACTACAAAATGTGGTCATTTGTCTCAAAAGGGTTAAAATAACTCCAGAAAACTTTACTTGACTTCATATTGGTTAAAGGGAAAGTCCACCCTGATTACAGGTTGGTTTTAAAAGAAGTAGCAAAATTGAAGAAACACATCAGTGAAGGTTTGAGCTAAATATGATAAGAAATAACAGAGTTATGGATTTTTGAATTTTTAATCAGTTATGATTTGTTATTATTTATTATTTGTTATCAGATACTGCTCAAACTTTTACTTATCTGTTTCTCTCATTTTTCTGCTTTTATTCAAATAACCTAAATACCAGGGTGGACTTTCCCTTTAATGGTTGTGGAGTGTGAAGAAAGGATAACATAAAAACCCTGCACACAGAACCCAAGTTGGACTTGGGTTCCATGTAGATTTTTTATTGTTGACCTATACAGAATGGTGGATTACGTTTTCTGGAAGGCGACTTAATATATACTGGCTGCATTTTTTAAAATGCTGACTGGTCCACTTTAATCTGTTTTTAACCAGTGAAATATTATGTATACATTTTTAAATATGTCTATGTTGGAAAGCATCAAGAAAAGTTAAGTATTGCTTTGCATGTTTGAAGCGATTCCCCTCATTGAGTTCTTCATTTTCCACATCATTTGGTAATTACAGGCAAAGATGATAGTAATTACCTTCAAATGTCATTATTCACATAAGAACCCCACAAAAATGAATGAATTTCATAGTATCTCAAAGAATATACCCTTTCGGATAAGTACATACTGTTTCAGTTTTCCCTTTTGGTGTCTGAAACTTAAGATCCATAGATACCCTTTACCTTTAAATCCATATTTTCTATTTTATACATTTTGTTTCCAAGCATATTCTCTATATACCCTCAATTTTATGTCAGTAGTGTTAATCGTCCTCTTTTTTTTTGTGGTTAGAATACTCTGTGTACTGACTGTTGTAAGGCTCTCAACTCAATTAAGAATCTTAGAATAAGAATTTTATGTCAACTTGCAGATTACATGCTCTATTGAACGTCCTTCCCCTTTTCATCCCATTCTCTATTTTTTGTGGTACAGTCTGGGTTAAGCTTTCATGTCATCAATTCCAAGTAATATCACCAATTCTGGAGGATGATTATGAAGTTAACGGCATCCGGAAATGACCCAAGTGAAGAAAAAAAATCAATCTGCCCACATCCTAGGACTTGTAAGCACGACTCGCCTCGTATATCCGTGACTACGTAGACTGGCAGTCGTAGGATCACCCTAAATCATATTTTGAATCCATTAGAGTCGGACCAATAACAAATTTACGGCGTAATCTTTCCCTCCTTAATGGTCGTGATGGATGTGTACGTTAATGCTTGATATCATCTTCTAGCTTGTATTAGTCATAGTAGAAAGTAACAGGATTTAGTGATATGGATCAGTAGGTGATGTTGGACGAGAAGAACCAATATCACGTTTCATGGAAGTTTCTCATTGAAGTTTTTTTTTTTGGGGGGGAGCAGCTGAGTGGGCTGTAATGTCGTCACTTGGGGAAGATATCTTGTAAGGAAAGAAATTGTATGATTAGCGATAAAAGCTGTCAAGTTCTGGGCCCCGTTGCATAAGACTTACTTAATGGTAACTCTGCTATCAATGGTAACTGGGTCATTTCACCAGGTTGGGACACATTGCATGAAATGGCTTGTCTTATTAAAAGTATGACCACATTCAAATTCATTCATCCCACATAACATGCAACTTAGTGCCTTGACTTATTCCACAGGCTTTGTCCATAAAAAAACATTAGTTTAACATAATATTACAAAAAAACCTTGATTTGGACGTAACATTGACACCGTGTAAATGTTCCTTCACATTTCGGTATTTTTACATTTTTTATATATTTTCACTGACAAGATCATATGAAGTTCATTTATAAGTTTGTCTGGGCTAAGGCACCATCTAAAAAAACAGTCTATGGTGTTCAATTCCCTTTATTATGGCATAAAACAGCAAATTTATGAATATCTGAAAAACAGGTGGTGTCAATGTTACGTCACCACTCCTTCATTTACATTTTATCTCCTGTCTGCTCTGCTTTTACTCTCACTACTGTACCAAAGCTGTTTTTTACTTTAGAATATGTGTTTCTACTTAAATTCACCAAGTGTTTTAAAATCATCCAACATGAAATGAGTTTTTTTCTTACCAATAGAGTTTGCATTTTGCATGTCACACACCTCTAACAGAATTTGTTAATTTTTCAAATTTCTTAAACACTATATGCAAATTGATAATATTAATCATAAACAAGAGAAGTGTCTACACATATAAACCAATAAAATTTGGTAGTTCATCCTTAAAATACAATAGAAATCACACTCTAATCAAG